>CAMZMU010000011.1:316204-379295 GCA_947311845.1 Poa pratensis | reverse complement strand
GGGCGGCATCCTTGAGGGCCATGGGGAACCAGTTCGCCATGACCGGTCGTCGCCGCCGGCGGCCTGGATCCCCACTGTGTAGAGTTGCAGGAACTCCACCGGGTTTAGGAGACGTTAGCGCGGAGGAAGTTCTAGGTGGAATTTGGTGGGCCAGACTACCCGACGCAGGTCCCGTGAGAGGGCGAGCCAGCCCTTGCTATACGAGGCGTGGCCGCCGGCAAGAATAGCGCGGTTGGGGTCACCGGCGGTGGCGAGGTCCTAGACCGTGCGGTCCTGGCGCTCGCGCTGGCGTTCGAGGTTTACGCGAGCCTCTTCGGGGCCCTGGTGATGATCTGGCAGCTGGCGCCACCGAGATGTGGCGAAGACGCGCCGTGCGATGGGGCCCTGTCCGGGGCACGGGCGTCATGGTGCTGCCCACGAGCTCCTCCCTCTGGAGGCGGAGGAGGAGGAGGGGTGCCGTGCGCCAGTGGTCCCTGCGATGCAGCGCACGATGGATGCGAAGGTGCCGGAGCAACCTTCGCGGTGTTGACGAGCTCGGTGACCGCTGGAGCCACGCGTCATGGCCTGCCTCAGTGGGTCGGTAGCGCAGGAGTTCTTGCACCATGAGGAGCGCAGCCCCCGGCGTCAGCTGAGCTCGGGTGGAGGCGGACGCAGTGTGGCCATCCGATGGCTGGGGCGTGCCTTGCCTGGAGGGGTGAAGGGACGAAGCCTCCACTTCCTCCGACCTGCGCTCCTCTTCTTCCTCGGAGGGGCGGGAGCTGCACGCCTGCGTGGGTTGTTGATGGCCGGCTCTGAGGCAACTCGGCTGGCGGCCTTGCGGCGAGAGTCGACCATGGCGGTGAGGAAAACGAAGAGAGCGCCTCAGTCACCTACCTAGCACGCCAAATGTCGAGGAATATTCCCAAGGGAACTTCTCGCGTAGTGATGTTCGAACATGGGACTGAAACACGCTTTGAACGATCTCTCGGTGACCACGGCGGCGGAGACACACACAGCAAGGTGACACAGCGGTTTTTTACCCAGGTTCAGGCCACCGGGATGGTGTAAAACCCTACATCCTGCATGGATTGATTGCACTGCTCGGAGCGATTACAGTACAAGTGTTGGAGCTAGTCCGGAGGTAGAAGATGATCCTCTAAGGCGCGGGGTAGCCCTATTTATAGTGCTCTGGTCCTCTTCCCCCCAAATGTTTAGCCGGGAAGGGTTGCCACATAGCACCGAGAATGGTACCGGCGTACTGCCCTAGCTTTGGTAAAGTCACCGTCCATGGCGTAGTGGCAAGGACTTGTCGGTGACATCGCCGCTGATGTCCGCCATGGCGCGTAGTGCTGGTTCGGCCGTCTTGCACCAAAGGGGAAGGTCTTGGGCTTCGCTTTGCTTGTCGTGGATGGTCGGCTCCCTTTAATCACCAAAGCGGAAAGCTTTGGCCGACACGCACTGCGGCGTGGCACAGACTATTGCGTCACTCTGGAGAAGATACAGCCACACATGGCCCCTGGCGTGGGGTCACAGGTGCATCGTACTTCTTGTCTTGTTCCGCCTGAGGCCTGATGGCGCTGCTTCCCACGCGAGGGATGGCCTCCCAATGCCTTCTCTTGGCCGCTAGTGCTGCTTCCTCCCGAGGCGGCTTGCCCCAACCTCGAGGTCTTCGTGAGGCTCAAAGGATTGAACCGTGCTCTGTTGACTTGTTGACTTGTCTTGACCTCCCGCGCGTAGTCTACTGGGCCAAAGCCATACGGGCCGTGGTACCCTGGTTTCCACTGGTCCGACAGAATCTGGTTTGAACACCCAACACACACACTTATGAGGATAGGAAGGTATGAAGTGGCAAAGGAACTCAAGCAAACCTGGAGAAAAGTATATTGTCAAAGGTAGAGAAAATCCACAAGGATCAAATAACCAAAGAAACACCAACCACAAATGATGAAGAAACACACACAAAAGCGAATGAAGAGGTTGGGCGACCAAAGGGCGAGCACTCGAAGATAAGCAACCTAGCGAAGACTACGTGCTCAAGTGTCTCCACAACACACGAAGGACGCTAGCTCAATTGCCTTTTGTGGGCAACGGAGTTGCACAAGTGCCAATCTCTCACACTCACTTTGTCGGTTCAAGCTTTATCCCAACCTACAAAAGATGATACTTGGCACCACTTGATTCTTTTTCTTTTCTCTTTTTTTTGATTTTTGCTTTTTGATGATGATTCCTTCCACTTTTGCTAGTGCCAAGATCTCTACATGATACACACTCGCCAATACGTTAAGACAATCACTCGATCAACACAAGTGCAATGCCTCGCAATATCAAAGAGCTAGTCCGGTAGGTCAAGGTACGCGAAAGGAAGAAGGGCTCACAATGGATTATGATGTCGGGGAAATGTCGAGTCCTTGGCGGCGTCGTTGCTTGGCATTGATGTTGTTGCGGAAGCTTGTCGATGTTGATCACACCGGAAAAGGTCTCAAACAACAAAGAGGAAATGCCAAAACGAACCGAGAAAAAAGAAAAATTGCTCTGAAAATCCTGCCCGGCGGTAGTACCGCTCGTTCTGTCCGGTAGTACTGGAGCTTCGCGCAGGCCCGGTAGTACCGCTGGTTTCTGGCCGATAGTACCGGCGTCCAGAAATCCTCAAATTCATGGGAAATTGGCAAAATTGAGGCTAGGGAATGCAAACAAAGGTGGAGGGGGTCCTAAAGCAACAGATCCATGGATCAAAACTACCAAAACCTCATCAAATCGGCCGAATCACTCGAATCTCAAAATGGCTATTTTTGGTGGAAATTTTTGAATTTCTCAAAATCAAAGAAAATTTTGGTGGATTTGAGGGGGAAACAAAGTAAAATCCGTGGCAACCTTTGCTCTGATACCATATGATGCAGGGTAGGTCCCGATCTTCACGGATTTGGGTCGAATTTGGGGAAGAACACAAGAACAAGTGATGAACACAAAGGGGAAAAGAGGCAAATCAAGGTAAATAGCAAAGCACAACCTAGCAAGATTCAATTGGTAACAAATCCCCAAGGGTAGCCCCCAATTCTCCTCTCCCAAGCACACCTTACTCTTAGGATTGTTTCCCTAATTGGTCAATCCAACCAATCCAATCTAGCCACTTCAAGAGGAAAGATTAGCAAGTAGTATCACTACAAGTAGGAGCCTTGGTATCCACTAGAGGGATCTTCTCCACAAGGGGAGGTCTTGGTTCATCTCCACAAGGGGAGGCCTTGATTCATCTCCTAAGAGGCAGCACCAACAAGGGGTGGAAAGGAGCAAAGCTCAACTCTATCCTCAACATAGTCTAACCCTAACCCTAGGGGAGATGACAGCTATTTATAGTCTAGAAACGAAATACTAGATGAGTGGCTAGGATTATAAAGCCCAAAAGCCCATCTCAGCACACAGGCTCGCGCAGGCCTTGTAGTACCGGCGAAACGGCCGGTAGTACCGACGGACTCCAGGGGATGGACGCGCAGCGCCGGTAGTACCGGCGGACTCCAGGATCTTCGGGTCTTCGCGGTAGCTGCTCCGGAAGTGCCGGTTGGAGGGGTCCGGTAGTACCGGTGGATCTCAGATCCAACGGCTCACGGTGGCCGCAACGGCGACGACCAAAAACTGGCGGCGCCGCCGTGCCGGCGATGGCGAAGTGGATGCTGCTCTCACCTAGAGGCTCTGGAGATGGCGTAGACGATGCATAACGAACGCGGCGCCATGGGGAAGCTTGCTGGGCGAGTGTTGCTTGCTGGAACGGCCCGAAACGTCGGCGGCGAGGTGCTGCACTTCCACGGGCACGGCACGTCGACGGCGAGGTGCTCCTGGGCGTTCCTGAGGATGGAACAGAGGGAAAACAGGATCATGTGAGTGCGGTGAGGTTCATGCTTCGACAGAACAGAGAGAAAGAAGAGAGAGGCAAGCAGCACGGCACGGCCGTGGTCGTCTTCAACCTCGGGCACGGCCGAGCTTGGCAGCACGACCACGGGCAGCAGCAGCTCAGCAGCAGTGGGTTCGCCCTCCTGGCGGTGCACGAGTGAGTGGAGAGTGAGGGAGAGGCAGTGGAGTGGTGCAGAACGAAATGGGAGAGCTGTAACACCCCGAAAATTTAGACCGAATTTTAAATTATTTTTGGACGCAGGAAAACTTTTTCTAGTTTTAATAAATGGTTCTTCAAATCTTTTGAGAGGATTTGAGTTAGGATTTTCCTCTCTCATGTTTTTCCGGGTGACCCGCGAACCACTACGCCCGTCGGGACAATTCCTTCATTTGGATTTCTTCCGATAGATCCTAACCCCAAACGGTCGGTCGTTTTTAAACCCTTCGGTCCACCTACCAAAGAAAATCCTATTTCCATAGTTGGAAAAATTCTACCAAAATACCAGAGGATTCCCCTACCCTTAACTAGATGACCCACACAAAAATATTGTATACTCCGATGCAATATTTCCAATTTAAGGGTTAACTGTTGAATATCGGTCCTGATCCCAAATTTATTCATTCCACCTAGGAACCTCTGAAAATTCTCATAATTTAGGGAGATGCATATTTTTGTATTTCCTACACTTCTTCTATTGAATCCAAACCCATTCGAGCAATTTTTAACCTACTTCTTTGTAAGCCGAAAATCGATGCCGGTACACGGCTTAGGGGACACCTTCCCAAAACCCTTTTTCTACTACACCAAATAAGTTCAAACTCCTTAGACACCCTCCCTACACGCAGCATACCCTGTGGTAATTGTTTGGGATTTTTCTGAGTTGAGCAAGGCCTCTATCTTTTTATCGAACACCTTGTGTGCGTTTGAGTTTCGAAAAACTTTGTGTTACCAAGTGTGGAGTTTTTGCGTGTGACCTATGTAGTAGCGTAGGCCTCATCCTTAGAAACCTGTAGATACCTCCGTCTTTGCGTTTGATGCTCGAAGCCACCGGGAACGCGACGATGCCGCTCGCGTCGCGCTGGACGCACGCTTTGACATGACCTTAATCCGTTTAGCACTAAACTCTGGCCTAACCCTCCTTCACCAGTGCAGCCTCGTGCTCCACTGTGCGTCCAGCACGGCAGCCTCATCCTCCTCCTCCTTATCCCTCCCCTGTAGCTAGAGCAACGTCAGCCGTGACCTCGGCAAGCAATCAATGGCCGCAACGGCCACGACCTAACTCTCCTTCTCTCGGCTATAAAAGAGAGCCCTCCCCTCCCCTCCGAAGGGGCACCAAACCACTCCCTCTCCCCCTGGACCTCTCTGTCGATGCACACGAACGGGAACAATGGTCCTTCTCTTCTTGCCTACGGCCGTGAAGCACCACGTCGATCATCGGGTCGATGAGTGGTTTGCGAGCATTGTTTTTCGTGCATATCGACGGAGAGAACTCCTGCAGATCCTAGCTACCCTTCCCCAGCTTCAGTTCGTCGAAAATTTCTGGTTCATAAAATCACCGAAACCTTGGCCGCCATTGCCAAGAGCTACGTGCTCGTGCATGTCGCGTCCATAGCCTCCCAGCCTCTCTCAGCCCGAGATAGGGACCCTAGGTCCTCACCAACCTCCACCACGTCTGGTTCCTGGTCCCATACCATCAGGTCGAGTGCCACCGCGAGCTGCTCATGGTCGGCCGCCATGGCCGACGCACGCGAGCGTGCGCGCCCAAGCCACCCAGCCACCCCACCACCAAAACCACCTCCCCCGAGTGTAGGGTAGCGTGGCGGAGCTTCTCCGCTCGCTGGCCTTCCTCTCCGGGCCGCCCGGCGGTCGGCGACGCGGCCGTCTCCTGTGCTCTCCCGAGCATCCCCGAGCTTTCCCATACGTGAGGAAGCTAGAAGAAAGAAGCACAGTAAATTGATTGTTGCAAAGTGTGCTAGCTTTTTTTCCGATTAAATCTCGCCGATCCATATCTTTTGATCCGTGGCTCCGATTGAGGTGATTCATATTTCTAAAATCTTATTTTTAAAATCCCTATTCAGTGGTGTTATTTATTTTATTTTTGGGAGTAGTTGTTTTCACGGCCTTTTATTTATATTGTTCGATGTTCGTCGAGGCCCTACCCCGCGGCGAGTCCAAGAATTCCCCGAACCATAGGAAGCCATCGTCGAAGGCAAGCTAACCACTTGCTATGACCAGTCTTGCAGTGTTGTTTGCTTATTTGATTACATATTATCATGCCATGTATGTGTATATGTTTGCCTGTTATTCATGAACTGTGCGTCATGAGATATCATGACTTTGACATTTAATTTCCGTTGAGTTGTGGTTTGTGTCTGGGGGTACCAATCCCCATTCCCGAGGCGATGGACTGGGGGAACCGCCACAGTCGAAGGAATGGAGGAACGATGCCCCTACTTTCTTTTGTAGTCAAACGAGATGGCGCTGGTCGGAGGTAGCTTCGCCACAGTCATCCAATTGACGTTACTTTCTTTTGTAGTCAAACGAGATGGCGCTGGTCGGAGGTAGCTCCGCCACAGTCGTCTGATTGACGCTATTTTCTTTTGTAGTCAAACGAGATGGTGCTGGTCGGAGGTAGCTCTGCCACAGTCGTCCGATAGACGCTTTTTGGACATTGATACGTGGTGGCGCCACAGTCGCCCGGTCAATACAAACTACTATTTCTTGAAATATTGTGTTGCTAATGTCTTGTCGTTTAATGATATATTATTATGATATTGTGATTGTTGTGTTGGACGGAACATCTGTTGTTTGGACTTGTTATGATGAAACTTGATTAAATGAAACACCCCTCCAAACATCGATAGGGTCAGTCCATGGTGCCACTAATCTGAACAACGAAAGCACTACCACTGTCGCTCATATGGGCGGGCCCTGGCCTACGTAACCTATTGAGCCTCCTTTGATACTACCATTTTGGCAAGTCTAGTCGGTTACCTTTGTGGTCGGGACTAGTCTTGTGAAGGTTCCGGAGCTAGGCGTCGCTCATCGGTTGGGGGCATGCCGGATTCACTTCGTCATAAGACATGGTCCCGGGGATATGTCGGTAGCTATACAGGGAGTGTCTTGGTAGCGTGAACGGTCATGTGAGTGTATCTTACCGAGTTCGTCTTAGGGATGATATCCTAAAGTACCGGCTGAGTGTGGTGCACTTAGATGGGTGGTAACTGCAACCTCTCGAGAGTGTCAACCTTGCAGCTAGCCTTGTTCCTGGGTTATGGAACAACAGTTCAGTGCCGGTCACACTATGTGTCTTTTGTCATGTCCGGAGGTTAAACTTAAGTTCTGTTGAAATAAAGGATGAACGACCTGTTTTCACTAAATGAACAAATAAGATGATGCAGGGAATGTTGCCTTGAGATGTCGATCGTAACCCGTGACATGGGATGGCGGTGTGATCGTTGGGAGCCTAGAGTTAGGCCTGAGCCTACATCAACCGTGCATGCCCAGAGTGGAAAGATGAGGCCAGTGGGCCTAGCAGTGATCACCGGTGCTGTGGTGTATTATTTGGTACCAAGAGGTACACCCGTTTACTCGTCACAGGTAAGATCTTGTGTGATTGCTGGTACACGATCCAACCCCACCTGGCTTGGACTCTGTACTGGTGATACCCCGTTGTCTGCTTATACTATATTTTGCTTGTGATGCCATGCTACCTTTTATGTTATCATGTTGGTCTACCTAGAGTAGATACTTGCCATGTTGTAGGATTTTATTTTCAATGGATATCTTGTTGCATGATTGTTGGACGTGTCAAGTGGTTATTCTTGCGAGTACGTCATTGTACTCATGTTGGCTATTCAAATGGCTAGACTTTGGCGAGGATTCAACTTCTACGTTAGCAAGGAGGTGTAACAAGAGCGTGCAAGGATCAGTAGCCCAGCCAGATGCCTGTGGAGTGGAGCCGCTCGAAGCCGTTGCCTTCGCCGTCTTCCGCTGCCAGTTAAACTCTGTCCTGAGCCATGCTTGGCTTGATATTTTTGGTCATGCCTTGATGGCCTTGTAAACCATTTGTAGCACTTCTTGTGCCTGATTGTGTAATGATTTCCATTATGTTGTACTGTCGTGACGTGCGGCCAGATATCTTGTGCTGGCGCACGGGGCGACCGCCTCTCTGGCGAGATGTGCCAGGGAGGGGTGTCACAAGAGCTCGGGTGGTTTATATAACCGGAGGTCCGGTCCATGGTGGCCGCGGTGCAGGAGCGGTGCAGGGAGTGGGAGAGCTCGCCATTGGCGGGCTGGACTGTGCGGTTATGTCGACGGACGGCGTTAGGGGTCAGAGAAGCAAGAACGGCTTGCAGACGAGCTCCACAGCGAGCTCGGGGTGGTGACGGCCGTGGACGCGCGAACGGCGCTCGACGGAATGCACTCGTCTCCGTGGGCATCCCTGGGTGCCGCCAAGGTGTCCATGTGGACGCGGGGAGGGTGGTCAGTGGCTAGGCTTCGATGCGCTGGCGAGGGGAGCAGTGATGGCCTTGCTCGCCGTCGATGGCCACGCGCGGCCATGAGCGCGGCGTGCTCTGGTTCGTCCGCCAGTGTATGGCTGCAGGGGCTTCTGGGGTGATCTCCCCCTGTCCAAAGAGAGCGGAGGGTCAAAGGGGAAGGATGGCACGGCGCAGGCCAGCTCGGCATCCTCCATCTCTCCACTCGAGTGGTCAAGGGGTGGTACAGGAGCGTCGACAACTCCAATGGCTACGGGCCAAAACGGCCAAATGGCACGTTTCCTTCGTGCTCTGGTGAGTGAGGGAGGTGAGAGAGGTGAGAGGGAGTGGGTGGAGGGATAAACTTGCTCGAATTCGACTGAATTTTATTTGGATTCGAGTGAATTTGGTTCCTGCCCAACAGGGGTTCGACAGAATGCTTGAACCAAATCCAAATTCAACTTTCTGTGAATTCTTTTGATGATTTGATCAATAAGTATTTATCAAGTTTTGTGGTACCTTTTCTTGTATTTATGGTGTAGGTATACTTGGTACATTTGATGGTCTAAAGAAATAAAGAAAGGAATTGAATTTTAAATATAGGTTTTAGAAATTATTTGTTTGAGAGGGAAAAGTTATAGAATAAAATGAGAGTGATTATTTTATCACTTCTCTGAATTTTGTGTGTGAGAGAAATATTTATTTCTAGGTTTGGGTGATTTGATGTCACATGACAATGGGTGGGATTGTTTCCAATTTTATTTTTGTGTTCCAAATTTTTAATTTTAAACAAACAAGCAACACAATCAACAAGGAACAATCAACACACATCATGCAACAAAACTTTTTGTTGGTTCCAAATTTTTGGCTATTACAACTTGTTACAAATTTGGGATGTGACACTAGGGCAGTATGCCGGTACCCCTTCTTGGTGCTATGTGGCAACCCTTCCGCCTAAAAACATTCGGGGGAAGAGGACCAGCGCACTATTAATAGGGTCTCTCCGTCTTCTTAGAACATCTTCTTCTACCTCTGGACTAGCTCCAACACTTGTACTGTAATCGCTCCGAGCAGTGCAATCCATCCGAGCAGGACGTAGGGTTTTACACCATCACGGTGGCCTGAACCTGGGTAAAAACCACTGTGTCTCCTTGTTGTGCGTGTGTCTTCTTCGCCGAGGTCACCGAGGGTCTCGTTGAGAGCGTGTTTCAGTCCTCGGTGTTCGAACATCACTACACGAGAAGTTCCCTTGGGAATATTCCTCGACATTTGGCACGCCAGGTAGGGGACTGAGGCGCTCTCTTCGTTTTCCTCACCAGCATGGTCGACACTCGCCGCAAGGCGGCCAGCTGGGTCTTCTCCGAGCCTGCCATCAACAACCCGCGCAGGCGCGCGGCACACGCTGCCTCTGAGGAAGAAGAGGAGCGCAGGTCGGAGGAAGTGGAAGCTTCGTCCCTTCACCCTTCCAGGCAAGGCACGCCCCAGCTGTCAGACGGCCACACCGCGTCCGCCTCCACCCGAGCTCCACTGACGCTGAGGGTGCGCTCCTCATGGCGCAGGAACCTCGAACGCCAGCGCGAGCGCCAGGACCGCACGGTCTGCGACCTCGCCACTGCCGGCGACCCCAACCGCGCTGTCCTTGCTAGCGGCCATGCCTCATACAGCAAGGGCTGCCTCGCCCTCTCACGAGAACTGCGTCGGGTAGTCTGGCCCACCAAGTTCCGCCCGGAGTTACCTCCACGCTACGACGGCACCCTCAACCTGGTGGAATTCCTACAGCTCTACACAGTGGGGATCCAAGCCACAGGCGGCGACGACCGGGTCATGGCAAATTGGTTCCCCATGGCCCTCAAGGATGCTGCCCGCTCATGGCTCATGAACCTCCCAGAGGAGTCCATCATGTCCTAGGGAGAGCTGTGTGTGCAGTTCATCGCCAACTTCAAAGGGACATATGAGCGCCCCCTCTCCCTCAATGACCTCCGCGCGGTGAAGCAGCGCAAGGATGAGACGTTGCGCAAGTACATTCAGCGTTTCAGCCAGGTCCGCAACCGGATCCCGCGCATCACCGATGCCGCGGTCATCGGGGCATTCTATGCCGGCGTCACGGACTCCAATATGCACGAGAAGCTCAGCATCTATGCCGACTCGCTCACCTCTGTGGTGTTGATCTTCCACCTAGCCGACAAGTGCGCCAAGGCGGAAGAAGGTCGCCTGTTTGCTCACAACTGCTCCGAGCTGGAGGACCCCGAAGCAGCGAAGACCAAGAGCAAGAACAAAGAACCAGCAAAGCGCTAGGCACCAGCCGTCCTCGTGGCAGAGTCAGAGCCTGACCATGGCCAGAAGCTCAAGCACGGGGGCGAGGAAGACAATAGGAAGGGTGGCAAGTATTGTGATTTCCACAAGCTGCGCACCCACAACACCGAGGACTGCATCGAGCTTGAGAAGATTCGCAACATTCGGCAGAACAGTCGTGGCAGTGGACATGGAGGCGACCGCAGTGGCGGGCGCTGGCCGGACCGCGGCAACAACTACAACCAGCAGGGCCAATATCCTCAGCAGGGTCCATACCCTCAGCAGGGCCAGTACCCACCGTAGGGCCAGTATCCTCAGTAGGCTAACCACCAGCCCAACCAACAGGCCAGCGCTGCTCAGCCACAGCCAGAAGAGAACAACAATCTGCCTGACGAGTACGCTGGGAGCTACCAGGAGCCGCGACGGATTGCCGCCTGCATCCTTGGAGGAGCGCAGGCTCCCATCTCCAACCGCCACTTCAAAGAGCTCACTCGCGAAGTCAGCGCCGCACTCCCCAAGCTTAGCACAGGGAAGCCCCTCAAGTGGTCACAGTACAAGATCTCCTTCGACTCCAGCGACGACCCCAAGAACATAGCCGCCGAGGGCACCATTCCGCTGGTGTGCACCCCCACCATCAACAACGTTTCCGTCACCAAGACACTCATTGATGGGGGAGCAGGCCTGAACGTGCTCTCTGTGGAGACCTTCGACCTGCTTCTCAGGGGTGACAGAAGGCACCACTGTGCCCCTTGGGCAGGTGCTTCTGCCCATCATGTTTGGTACCCAGGACAACTATCGCACTGAGCTGATCGACTTCAACGTCACCCACATCAACCTGCCATACAAAGCCATCCTGGGCTACCCAGCGCTGGCCAAGTTCATGGCAGTCACGCACCACGCTTACAACATCGTCAAGATACCAGGCTGCAGCAACACCATTACCATTCGCTGTGATAAGAAGGACTCAGTGCGCACTGTCATGGATGTCTACAAGGTTGCGGCCGCCACCTACCCCGCTGACGAGGACACCCTCGACCACCTAGCACCTACCAAGAAGAAGCAGTTCACCTCGCAGGAAAAGGTCGCGGCAAAGAGAGCAGCGGCCCAGCATCGTGCCGAGGCGTAACCCGCCAAGTCTCATGCCACCAAGGCACCACCCGCCAAGGACCGTCCCAAGGCCCTGCCTGTCGCGGGGGCTCCTTCCAAAGCCCCCCTGATACCGGAGCCGCTGGTTACGCCTGCGCAGAAAAAGAAGCCCTCCTCCTCCAAAGAGTCGACCGATGCCAAAAGATTGAGCCTGGCCGCCAACGGCTCGGGGGCTACCCCTGCAAGTGGCAAAGCCCAGTCTCCCCAGTAGGAGGTGATGAGGGTTAGGCCCGATCTTCACGGATTTGAGGCGGAGGGGCGATGATCAGGAAGAACACAACAAGAACACAAAGGTGAAAACACCAAATCAAGGATAACTAGCAAGAAGCAACTTAGCAAGATTCAACTGGTAACAAGCCCCAAGGGTAGCCCACAATTCTCCTCTCCCAAGCACACCTTACTCTTAGGATTGTTTATCCAATTGGTCAATCCAAACCAACCCAATCTAGCCACTTCAAGAGGAAAGATTAGCAAGTAGCAAACTACAAGAGGAAGCCTTGGTATCCACTAGAGGGATCTTCTCCACAAGGGGAGGCCTTGGTTCATCTCCACAAGGGGAGGCCTTGATTCATCTCCATAGGAGCAAAGAGACACTTTGAGATGAAGGAGCCTTGCAATACTCTAATCCCAAATCATAGTCTAACCTTAGATCTAGGAGCAGGGGGTATCTATTATATTATTAAGACAACAAACATTGTATGATGTAGATTTTACGAAAATCAAGCAACGGCCCAGATATAACAGTTGTATCGTTACTTTTTTTGCATAGACCAGGCAGAGTCCAATCGTGCGCAACACGAACTTCGTGCATCCAAAAACAAAAAGATAAAGCCAAAAACAAAGCTAATAAATATTGGATTGGTCTTCTCCTCCTATCGCTTCTTACACGGCCGCCGACCTCGGTCTCGATCTGTTTTTCTTTGTGTTAGCACGATCATGCAGAAATATCTAACCCTAGGCGGCGTCACTGTGTTGGGGCAAGGTCAGGCCGTCAGGAGCAGACAGGCAAGTCAAGAAAAAGAGCTGCGGGACAAGGCCGGCCGGCGAGCACACGACAACACATAAGCATTATCACCAGCATCTTCAAGGATCGTATACCCGGATGGATGCAAGGAACGATGTATCATCGACCAGCCGATTCTTTTTAGATTAATCGATCGACGTTGCAGAAGGATTAACAAATGGATGATTTGTACATGGATCCATGGACGATTGATTATTTGATTGAACATAGCCACCAAGCCGAAGGCAACGGCAGTTGTGTGCATGGATGCAGGATACTAGACATGATTATCATGGGGCACGCGAAGCACAAATTGCAGGTTCGCAGTTGATGAATCGGGAATTAGGAAAATTATGGATTGTCCTGTAGTACTCCCTCGGCCAAGGACACGGCCGTTCCTCCTGCGCGGCGCGTGTGCATGATCGCCGGCGCGACGATTAATCGATCGACGTTGCAGAAGGATTAACAAATGGATGATTTGTACATGGATCCATGGACGATTGATTATTTGATTGAACATAGCCACCAAGCCGAAGGCAACGGCAGTTGTGTGCATGGATGCAGGATAGTAGACATGATTATCATGGGGCACGCGAAGCACAAATTGCAGGTTCGCAGTTGATGAATCGGGAATTAGGAAAATTATGGATTGTCCTGTAGTACTCCCTCGGCCAAGGACACGGCCGTTCCTCCTGCGCGGCGCGTGTGCATGATCGCCGGCGCGACTGGTCTTCGATGAGTCGCCGGCCCCTGTGCACCACCGCCCCCAGCCGCAGCTGCGCCTTCGTCATCGTCAAACATGTCTAGGTCCGCGGGTCGCAGACATCGGGGCCATCGGCAAGGACGTCGCCTACACCAGTTTGGTTCCCTTCGCCAAAGATGTCAGCCACGCCGCCGAGATGGAGAGCGGCGCTGTCCCATCCTGTACTCGCGGGAGGAACTGGAAAGGAGGCCGTTGGCTTGGAGCACTCGAGTCCAATCTACTCCTCTCCAGGGAAATCAAGTGATTCCCGGGCACGACGACTGGCACAATGCGCACGACGGAGTCATCGTTGGTGCACTGGACCATGATCTCGATCAGCTGCTGCCGTGAGGCCAACGACTGATGAACTGTTTCCTCACTCCTCGGGCCAATGACAAGGAGTTTTGAAGGGCAAGCCTGCCCGCACGCGTACCAGGGCGGCCATGCATGATCAGTGCCGGTTCTTGGTGTAGTGGCCGATCACTTGATGGATTTTATTTCTTAAGTTTGCTGACATTACTTCTTACAGGTCGATTTGATCAGGGAATGCTGCATCACATCCACGGCCATGTGGTGTGGCCGGCCGACCGGCCGCAATACCCGTGAGTGCTTGATCGATCACTTCCAATAATCTTGCTATATAGGAGTATATTTCAGTACTGTTGGCTAAGATCGGGGTGGTTACGTCTCTTCCCGAACTTAACATTAATTAAACATGAAAAGATCGGCTATGGAAATACTATTGTTTCACTTTTTTTTGCTCCAAGTATATATCAGTTTAAGATTTTTGTTGAGCTTACGAATTATTTTTACTTAGTGCAGTATTTGTTTTCTGTATTAGTGATGCTAATGAACAGCGCTGACTCAATTTTGTTTTCTAGGATGTGCTTAAACAAAATACATCTGTAGTTGATTTCACAACTTTGATAGGAAGTCCAAGAACTTCATGATCCGGGCAGCAGGGTGCCATGTGAGGAGCAAGGCAGAGCTATTATATATTGGACTCAAGGTGAACTCTATGCAGTTCTGTTACAAGGAGCAGATCCAGCGATTCTGGCTATTTGGACTGGACAGTAGGCGGATCTTTCAATTGGTACTAAAAATCTTCAATTTCTGGTAATGTTTAGAGGTTGATCAATTGTTTCAAAGAATTCATTATGATCAAAAGTCTACCAAATCAGTGTACACATCAAGTTTGGCGCACTGCAAGTCTGCAAACCATGACATTTATTTTTACAGGACCATCCACGACTGATTTGATAGGCACAACATCAACCGTGCTTGGAGCAGATTCATGGACCTGCCCAGTTGCATACGCATTAACATGCGCAAATTGTCAATATCAACATGGGAACCTTTTGTGAGCTGGTGTAGATGCATGGTGCTACTAAAAATATTTAGTATTCTGCCTGGGCATAACTCATGTATGTCGTGCTACATCTGCTTCCCACAATATATTTTATTACTCCTACTTGATTAGTCTGTTTCAAAATTTTATACACTATGAAATAGCCTAAAACGCAGTACTTTCAGGAGATTAAGGAAACATCTGAAGAATTTACTGCTCGATTGGTAACTGTCGATCTTAGTTATGCGTGCGAATGACACTCTTTTCTTTCAGAATGGTGCGAAACCCCAGCCACGTGTCGAAGACAGTATCTTAAATAAATATATGATGCATCGGGTGCACCCGAATATTATCTTAGAACAATGCATTTTTTGTCTCCACACAGATTATTCCATGCTCAAAGTCATCATCCGGGTATATCAGTTAGACTGAAATCGGGGTGGGCTAAAATCTTCTTATGGTTTTAACGCTTATGCTGCATAAGATCTAACAGTTTTTTCTCAACGAAAAACTAATCATTGACTGGTGATTTAATTTGCAAACTGGAAAATACAAGATTATTATGTTCATACCAAAAGAAAGGTTATACTGGAAGCATATTGAACCATATAGTTTTGTAACAATGATCTCGAGGAAGTGACGGTGTTCAATAGGTTCATAAGAATATTTGCTCAAGAATATAGATGGTGACCAAACAGTAAAAGTGGTAATTAACATGGCTCGGATCACATTTCAGATTCAATTAATAGTTGTAATTCTTAATTATTCTCTTGCCGAGCTGTGACTGCGATATGAATTTGATACCTACCATGGGTCTTTAGACCAAGTCAGTAAAGTGTGTTGATTTATAAAGTCTATTTATAAGGCATGCAATTAGTGTTTAATGAAAATAGAACAATAGGGGAGTTGAGGTCATAAAGCTGGCGAAAAAATATTTCCCAAGCTAAAAGTTGATAATAAAACTAGCCGCGCAATTGCGCGGGCCACCCAGCTAGTTTATAGTATTAGTACAAAAGGGGTGCAGGACACGAGCGGATCTGGGAGACCGGCCTGGGGGCCGGCCTAGGCCGGCCTGGATGGCGGCTGGAGCAGACGGGGGCCCGGCCCTGGGACCGGCCTAGGTCGGCCTGGAGGCCGGCTGGCGCTGGAGGGTGGCCGGCCTGGGGCCCGGCCTAGGCCGGCTGGGAGGCCGATCGGGTCTGGTGGGTGACCGGCCTGGGGCCCGGCCTAGGCCGGCCTGGAGGCCGGCCGGGTCTGGAGGCAGCCCGGCCCTGGGGCCGGCCCTGGCCGGCTGGGAGGCCGGCTGGGCAGACTTCTCCGCTTCTTCTCCTCCGTCTTGCGTCTTTTCTTGGCCATCTTCATCACTTCCTCGGAGATCTTCATAGGGGTCATCAGGTCCACCATAGCTGAGCACACACAAGGTATCGGAATGAAATAGTAAACCATTCAAGGGAGTGTCAAGGTCACACATAGATAGGAGTGAATTCACCTTGTCATGGAGAGCCTTGACTCTAGCTCTTGTCATTGGTCCACTTGGCATGTCATGTGTAGGGCGCACTACATCATCTCCCCCCCTTGGAAAAGAGTCGTCCTCGACTCTTGGTCCTCCTCATCACTTGATGTCCCATAGTATGGTGACAGATCGGTCACATTGAAGGTGTCATGGACCAAATGCTTGGAGTTGGAGATGTCGATCTCGTAGGCATTGTCGTTGATGCGCTTGAGAACCTTGAAAGGTCCGTCTCCACGAGGGTGAAGCTTGGACTTCCTTGCTTCTGAAAAGCGATCCTTACGAAGGTGTAGCCATACAAGGTCTCCTTCGTCAAATATCATGGCATGCTTGTTCTTGTTCATCTTCTTAGCATGTGCTTCATTGTGCTTCTCGAGCGTAGCTCTTGTTTCCTCATGGAGCATCTTCATGTAAGCGGCGCGCTTGTCAAAGTCCATGTTAACTTGCTCACGGAGTGGAAGTGGTAGCATGTCAAGCGCGGTGTAGGGGTTGTAGCCATAGACGATCTCGAAAGGGGTTCTCTTCGTTGCTCGGTGTAGTGCTCGATTGTAGGCGAACTCGGCGTGTGGGATGCACTCTTCCCAATTCTTCAAGTTTGGCTTGATCAACACACGAAGGAGTGTAGAAAGGCTTCGATTCACCACTTCGGTTTGACCATCCGTTTGAGGGTGGTAGGCGGTGGAGAAGAGTTGCTTGATTCCCATCTTGGCCATCAATGTCTTCCAAAAGTAGCTCATGAACTTGACATCACGATCCGAAACAATGGTCTTGGGCACTCCATGAAGACGGACGATTTCCCTAAAGAACAAAGTAGCAATATGAGAAGCATCGTCGGTCTTGTTGCATGGTATGAAATGTGCCATCTTAGAGAATCGATCAATGACGACAAATATGGAATCCTTGTTTGTTTTAGTGCGTGGGAGGCTAAGACGAAATCCATAGCAATATCGGACCATGGCTTATGCGGGATGGGCAAAGGGGTATACAAGCCATGAGAGTTTAGAGTTGACTTAGCTTTGAGACATGTTGAACATCGTCGAACTAGTCGGTTCACGTCACGGTACATGTGGGGCCAAAAGTAGTTGGTGCAGAGCATAGCAAAGGTCTTGTCGCGTCCAAAATGTCCCATGAGCGCTCCTCCATGAGATTCCTTCAAAAGGAGCAAATGAAGCGAAGACTCGGGAATGCAAAGTTTGTTAGCCTTAAACAAGAAACCTTGATGCAAATAGTAATCACCAACTCCTTTGTGCTCCGAACATTGAGCGAAAATGTCTCCAAAGAAAGCATCGGAAGCATACAAATCCTTTATCTCATCAAGACCCGAAACACTAATATCAAGACGTGTAAGTAGGTTCGCCTTGCGGGATAGAGCATCTGCAACCACATTGTCTTTACCTTTCTTGTACATGATGACAAAGGTGAAAGACTCAACGAACTCAACCCACTTAGCATGTCTTTTGTTCAAATTAGATTAACTTTTCAAATATTTCAACGATTCGTGATCCGAATGTATGACAAACTCCTTAGGGCGAAGGTAGTGTTGCCACACATCTAGAACACGAACCAAAGCATACAATTCTTTGTCATAAATGGGATAGTTTAAATGAGCTCCATCAAGTTTCTCACTATGGTAAGCGATGGGCCTACCGTATTGCATAAGAACTCCACCAATTCCCAATCCACTCGCATCACATTCAATTTCAAAAGTTTTCAAAAAATCCGGATGGGCAAGGAGTGGTGCTTCGGTTAACAACCGCTTGAGCTCATTGAAAGCAAAATTCTGTGCATGTCCCCAAGCGAAAGGTACATTTTTCTTTGTAAGTTCGTGTAAGGGACAAGCAATTGTGGAAAAATCTTTGATGAAACGGCGGTTAAATCGGCAAAACCAAGGAAACGTCTCAACTCCTCAAGGGATGTGGGAAAAGGCCAAGTTCGAATAGCTTGTATCTTTGCATCATCAACCTCAACGCAATCGGAAGTAACGACACAACCCAAGAAGACAAGTTTGTTGGTGGCAAATGTGCACTTAGAAAGATTGGCATAGAGTTTTTTGGTACGTAGAACCAACAAAACTTGAGCCACATGTGAAGTATGTTCTTCCAACGACTTGCTATAAATAAGGATGTCAACAAAGTATACCACCACAAATTTTCCAATGAAAGGACGCAAAACATGATTCATGAGGCGCATAAAAGTGGAGGGTGCGTTGGAAAGACCAAAAGGCATGACAAGCCATTCATAAAGACCAAGCTTGGTTTTAAAGGCGGTCTTCCATTCATAACCTTCACACATCCTTATTTGGTGGTAACCACTTTTAAGATCAATTTTCGAAAAGATAGAGGAACCGCAAAGCTCATCAAGCATATCATCAAGATGAGGGATAGGATGGCGATACCGCACCGTGATGGCATTGATGGGGCGACAATCCATGCATAGACGGAGAGTGTTGTCGTGCTTGGGCACCAAGATGACGGGCACGGCGCACGGACTCAAGCTCTCGTGGATATGTCCCATGGCTAGGAGTTCTTGTATTTGCCCTCAATCTCCTTGGTCTCCTCGGGGTTAGTGCGGTACGGTGCGCGGTTCGGTAGCAGTGCGCCGGGAACAAGGTCTATGCGATGCTCGATGCCGCGAAGAGGCGGAAGTCCCGGTGGCACTTCTTGAGGGAAGACATCTTCAAATTCCTTCAAAAGAGACATCAAAGGAGGAGGAAGGTTTGTAAAGTTGTTAGTCATAGAAACTTCACCCTTGCATATGAGCACATAGTGAAGGGTGGATGGGTTTTCTCTCAACTCCCTCATCTCTCTTTTGGTGGCAAATAGTGTAAGTTTTGTGGGAACTCTCTTTGAAGTGTCACTCTCATTTGGCTTGTGGCTCTCACTCACTTTATGGTGGATCTCTCGCTCACCACGCATCTCACTTGGTGGACGATCTTGTTGTGCCCGAGTAATAGTCTTGGCGTTGTCGGCAATCACTTGACTTGGTGTCATGGGACTGTAGCACGAAGGTCTTGTCGTTGTTCTTGAAACTATAGTAATTAGTCCTTCCATCATGCATAGCACTCTTGTCAAATTGCCATGGACGCCCAAGGAGTAGATGACACACGGACATAGGCACAACATCACAATCAACCGTATCCTCATAAGCACCAATCTTGAAGGAAACTTGCACCATGTGTTGTATCTTGACGGCTCCGGAGTCACTCAACCATTGGACATGGTATGGGTGGGGGTGCTTCTTGAACTTCAAGTTGAGCTTATCACAAAGTTCCTTGCTCGCTAAGTTGTGGCAACTTCCACCATCGATGATGACCTTGATGGACTTTCCATTGGTGCCCGCTCTTGTTTGAAACAAGTTGCATCTTTGGTCTTCTTCAACGGGGACGTTGGTGGTCAAAGTTCTAGTCACAACCAATGAGGGGTTGTTGTCGCCATCACAATATATCTCATTTGATTCTTCTTGCACACTTTGCATTGTGGCGACTTTGTTCAAGGCAATGTACTCATCTTCACTCATAGATTCATACTATCCGTTGTCGTTGACGATCATGACCTTCTTGTTGGTGCACTCAAAGGATTTGTGCCCTTGTCCTCTGCACTTGTAGCATTGCAAGAGTCTTGTTCCGGACGACGATCCTTGAGGTGCATAACTAGAGAAAGGTGCCTTCTTGAAGGGTTGAGGTGCTTGAGTGGTGGATGTAGAAGCTCTTGTCGTGCCTTTCGTACTCGCTTGAGGAAGAGCTTGAGTCGGTGTAGACGTTGATGATGAGGGCTTGTTGGCGAAAAATGCATTTGTCTTGAGGTATTTGAGCTCTTCAAGCACGTGACGCTCGGCCTTTGTAGCTTGATGTACTAGCTCAACCAAAGAGGCATATGGTTGGAACTCCACGATCTTCTTGATTGGATAGTTGAGGCCATTCATGAAGCGAGCCATGGATTGCTCTTCGTACTCGTTGACATTGGCTCTCATCATCGAGATTTCCATCTCCTTATAGTACTCATCAACCGACTTCAACCCTTGATTCAATTCTTGAAACTTCTTGTACAAGTCTCGAGTGTAGTGGCTTGGCACGAAGCGCTTGTACATTGTTTCTTTCATTTCAACCCAAGTGTCGATTGGTTGTTCGTGGTTAGCGATGCGTGCATCTTGGAGTTGTTCCCACCACAAGAGAGCATACTCTTCAAACTCCATCGAGGCTAAGGCAACCTTCTTGTTGTCGGAGAAGCGTTGTACGCGGAAGATCTTGTCAACCTTGAGCACCCATGAGAAGTAGGCTTCCGGATCACTTGTGCCAAAGAATTTGGGTATGTCGAAGCGAACGTTGTCCAAGTTATCATAGTCGTCGCGATAGGCACCACGCGGGAATGCACGTCCACGTCTCCTTCGATTGAGTCCATCACCATTGTGTTGGCTATACTCGCTATCACTTGACTCGGAACGTTGTTGTTGGTAAGGATCATGTGGAAGTTCTTGACGAGGACGAGGATCATTGCACGGATGGTGCTCTTGTTGAGGAATGGGTTGTTCGTTATTATTCGCATTGTCATGATTTTGATGGTGTGGCCGTGGAGGATGACGAGCATGACGTCCTTGTTCACCAAAGTCATTCGCACCCGGTACGCCATTGCCATTAGCCAATGGGTCATGATGATCGCGTTGTTGCGGTGGTGGTGATGGTATGCGTTCACGACGTTCATCATTTTGGTGAGGTTGTTCTTGATGCGCATTGGCATTGTTCACGTGAGGAGCTTTTGGTTGTTCCACGTTATGATGAGGTCGTTCATGGGCGTCGCGCCTTGGGTCATGTTGACGTTATTGTTGCGCATTAGCGTTGTTCACGTGAGGCGAAGGCGGATGGTTTCCGTCATGGCAAAGTCGATCATGGTCGTCGTGCCTTGGAATTTCTTGGCGTGATTGTTGCGGGTTATCGGGGCGAGGGCCATGACGTCCATGACGACCTTGAGGTACTTCTTGTACGACTTGAGCGTGACAAACAAGAAGTGCGATGTTGCACAAGGTTGTTGAGGGTTTCGGTCACCCGCTCCAAAGTGTCTTGTTGCGCGTTCATGCGGTTGTTGAAGTTGGCTTCTTGAGCTTGGAGGCGGCGTTCATAGCGACCTAAGCCATCACGGACAAGGTGTCGAAAACCATCTAACTCGGTTTGGGTGACATAGCCATGATCACCTCGAAGTCCACCGTGGATTTTTTCGTCCGAGCTTGAGCTTTCGTTTGTACTTCCCCTAAACATTTTCTCAAGAGCAAGTGAGATATGTGGCAAAGAAAGAACCAATACAAACTATATCCCAAGTATAATGTGGCTTGAGAGAGAGAATCCGGTTCTAACACCCAACACACACACTTATGAGGATAGGAAGGTATGAAGTGGCAACGGAAATCAAGCAAACTCGGCGAAAAGCATATTGTCAAAGGTAGAGAAAATCCACAATGATCAAGTTACCAAAGAAACTCCAACCACAAAGTATCAAGAAACACACACAAAAGCGAATGATGAGGTTGTGCGACCAAAGGACGAGTGATACGTCTCAAACGTATCTATAATTTTTGATGTTCCATGTTGATATTATACCAATTGTTACATGTTTTGCATCCACTTTATGTCGCTTTTATACATTTTTTGGGACTAACCTATTAACAAGATGACACAGTGCCAGTTCCTGTTTTCTGCTGTTTTTGTATTCCAGAAAAGCTAGTCTGGAAGTATTCTCGGAATTGGACGAAAATTTACGGAGGCACCTATTTTATCGAGACACACATGGAGTCCAAAGGGGAGACGGAGATGAGCCAGGGAGGCTCCACATGCCCCCTGGTCGTGGCCAAGGGTGGGCCCGCGCCGAGGGTGCGTGTGGGCCCCTCGGGGCTCTCCAGTCGCCACCCTTTCGGCTACTTATTCCCCCGATGCGAAAACCCTAAACACCCGAGTCATATTCCACGAAAAGTTCCAGAGGCGCCGCAGTCGTCAACCCTAGCTCGAGAGGGTCCAGAACCTCTTCCCGGCACTCTGTCGGAGAGGGGAATTATCATCGGAGGGCTCTACATCACCATGCCTGCCTCCGGAGTGATGTGTGAGTAGTTCATCCTTGGACTACGGGTCCATAGCAGTAGCTAGATGGTTGTCTCTCCACTTTGTGCCATCATGTTTAGATCTTGTGAGCTGCCTAACATGATCAAGATCATCTTATTGTAATGCTACATGTTGTGTTTGCTGGGATCCTATGAATATTGAATACTATGATCAAGTTGATTATTAATCTATGATACATGTTATTTATGATCTTGCATGCTTTCCGTTACTAGTAGATGTTTTGGCCAAGTAGATGCTTGTAACTCCAAGAGAGAGTATTTATGCTAGATAGTGGGTTCAGTCTCCAGTAATCTGGGCGGCTGACAGCAACGCCTAAAGTTGTGGATGTGTTGTTGCTACTAGGGGTAACATAACAATTGATAGAGGTAAAGGTGTCCTGATCTTTCGATGAGAGATAACTATCGATTTGGGTGGCGTCGACGTTGACGATCCGACTACAAACGTGCGACGACGTTGCGCCTTAGCAATCGCTACACCAACTCCGGGAGGTTATTGACTGCGCTGTAGCACAGTCGACCCAACCACTAGGGTCCAATTCCTGCAGGCAATCGAAGAACAAGCAAGAATTGAGATGCAATCTGAATATTGCGAATATAGATGAATTATAGATAAATTGGGGTTCCGATAGCGGTCTAGATCTGGTCTCTCCAACACAGGCGAAGAACACGAAGTTGCAACAGTGGCTAACTTTTTGACTAAACAAAACCCCACTAAACCCTAGCGTACAGCTAGCTATTTATTTAGACGGTACGGGAACGCAGTGGCGGCTGATCGATCCGAGCGTGTTACACCTGGCCTTGGGCGCCTCCTTCGTGCGGACGTCGTTCTGCGTCTTGGGCTTCGTGAGGTGGCCCAACTCCTGGATGCTGCAGCGGCGAAGCCCAATGCCTGGAGGTCCCGCGCGTGTATCTGGTCGAGTCCCCTGACATGAGCCAGCATGTGCATGGATGTGTGAGTGTGTGCGTCATGCACATGGGCCCACCCTCATGATTCGGTTGCTCCATGCATAATGAATCGCTGGGGGTAGCTCTCTTCCTTGTGGTCACATACATATGCTTACATGAATCCATGAATAATCATCGTATACACGCCACTATGGTAGAACACCATTTGGATGTCTCACATCTTAACTCGTGGCTTGTATAATTCTTGATGGCATCTGCATGTAATAAATAAATGCAAAGTAATTATGCTCATAAATATATAACAATATATTTTATAATTACTAACAGAAATCACCTGAAAAATATATCTGTGTAATCCAGATTTGGTCGTATCCGAGGTAGTCATGTCCATATCAACAATGCTATGTCCACGGTCATATGTACTTGTTTACTTTACGCACATTGCTTAATGCGATTATCCGTTACTTGCAACTTAATACCAACGGGGAACACGGATGTCAACCTGAAGGTGGATTATTAGTCATAGATGCGGTTGGATAAACGGTCTATGTATTTTGTCGTAATGCCCAATTAAATATCATGGTAGCCATCTTGTCATATATGTATGCATTGTCATGCGCTCAATATTTTATCAATTGCCCAGCTGTAATTTGTTTACCCAACATGTCGTTTATCTTTATGGAGAGACACCACTAGTGAACTGTGGACCCCGGTCCATTTCTTTTACATTGATAAAACCACCAACTGCAATCATTGTTCTCTTTTACTTTCTGCAATTAAACACTGTTTTCCACACCATACGTTTAACCCTTTGTTTTCAGCAAGCCGGGGAGATTGACAACCTTCCTGTTTCGTTGGGACAAAGTAGTTTGATTGTGTTGTGTGCAGGTTCCACGTCAGCGCCGGATTCCCTGGTGTTGCGCCGTGCCATAATCCGCCGCCAACAACCTTCTGAAGTGCTACTGCTCCTACTGGTTCGATAAACCTTGGTTTTTACTAAGGGAAACTTGCTGCTGCACTGCTTCATATCTTCCTCTTGGGGTCTCCCAACGAACGTGTGTTGCACGTCATCAAGCCATTTTTCTGGCGCCGTTGCCGGGGATCAGAAGTACTTCTGTTCAGTAGCTCTTGACCTCCCCTTCAACACGCCAGCATTTTTCTGGCGCTGTTGCCGGGGAGACAGCAGGCTTCTGCAAGGGGAGTTTCACGCTTCCAATCTTTTTACTTTGTTTTTGTCTTGCTTAGTTTATTTTATTTTAGCTTGTTTGCTTTTAATTATTAAAAACACAAAAAAATTAGTTACTTGCATCTAGTTTATTTTCGAGTTATTTTCTTTTCTGTTTTCAATCTTGCTAAAATGAGTACTCCTGAGAACACTAAGTTGTGTGATTTCACTAGCACGAACAACAATGATTTCATATGCACACCTATTGCTCCACCTGCTGCTTCAGCAGAGTTTTATGAAATTAAACCTGCACTTTTAAATCTTGTTATGAAAGAGCAATTTTCTGGTGTTAGTACTGATGATGCTGCTGTTCACCTTAATAACTTTGCTGAACTTTGTGAAATGCAAAAGCTTAATGAAGTAGATGGTGATATTATTAAACTGAAACTTTTTCCTTTCTACCTGAGAGGACGTGCTAAAGAATGGTTGCTATCTTTGCCTAGAAATTGTATTGATTCATGTACTAAATGCAAAGATGCTTTCATTGGAAAATATTATCCTCCTGCTAAGATTATTTCTTTGAGAAGTAGTATAATGAATTTTAAGCAATTTGATAATGAACATGTTGCTCAAGCATGGGAGAGAATGAAATCATTGGTTAAAAATTGCCCCACTCACGGACTGACTACTTGGATGATCATCCAAACCTTCTATGCAGGATTAAATTTTTCTTCAAGGAATTTATTGGATTCGGCCGCTGGAGGTACCTTTATGTCCATCACTTTGGGTGTTGCAACAAAACTTCTGGATGATATGATGATAAATTATTCTGAGTGGCACACCGAGAGGGCACCAACAGGTAAAAAGGTAAATTCTGTTGAAGAAACCTCTTCCTTGAGTGCTAAAATTGATACTATTATGTCTATGCTTGCAAATGGTCAAATGCATGTTGATCCAAATAATGTTCCTTTAGCTTCTTTGGTTGCTCAAGAAGAGCATGTTGATGTGAACTTCATTAAAAATAATAACTTCAACAACAATGCTTATAGGAATAATTTTGGTAATAGCAATTATAGGCCTTACCCTTCTAATAATGCCGTGGGTTTTCAACTTAACACTCAAGTACATGGGTGTAATTATTCACCCAAGCAAACAATAAAACAAGAATTAACAATCAATACAACCATAAGTCCAACAAGCAAACAATCACAACAAGATCAACATCACAACCAAGATCACACAAATCAAACCACAAGAATTAATCACACCACCATTTCCACAATGCTATCTTGTGGAAAAGTAACCACACCCAATTATGACAAGATGATGTTTAGGAAATATCTCCACTCATAACTTAATAGTTTTCAAAAAGATTTGAGAAAGGAAATAGGTGGGGTAATATATTTCCCACCAGTGTTATTTTCAAATGGAGTGAGAATCAAAGTTTATAAATTGGGAGTTGTATACACCTGCAAAATACCAGGGTTGAGCAATAGGTAGGAGATAGCATATAGATCTCCATAATTTTGGAAACACATAATTTTGGAAATACTTTTACTTTCTCAAATACTGGTATTAGTTTTGGTTGTTGATAAACCAAGTATCATTGAAATGGAGTTGGCCAAAATAAGAATGGAAAAGATAAATGGAATATTTTTCTTGTCATGACATGATCACCAAAGTTAATAATATTTTTACCTTGGTTGAGTTCTTGGGTTTAATATTTACTAGTCAAACAACTTAGACAACAAGTCACACAAGGTTCAACATAGCAATGGGAAGGAAAGCACAATCATTATTGAAACATTTCAAAAAGTTTTTGTTGGTTCTGAATTTTTGGTCTTGTAAAAACTAAGTTTTTCTTAGTTCCAAAATTTGGGATGTTACAGATCCTTCCCCCCTTAAAAATAAATCTCGTCTTCGAGATTTGCCCGGTGGTAACAGGGGAGTACGAGGGCACGGGTTTTGGGCTGAATTTACTCCCGAGGTCGTTGCTTCTTCTGTGAGGTGGCCTTCTGGGATCTTGACAAATTGATGATGCGAGGCTTTCTTTGTCGATAAATTTCTGTGCTGGGTTTAGATCCTTGATGATGAGGTTGACTTGACGATCGACGCTGATGGATAGTCCTGGTTGGCTGTTTCTAGACACTACAAGGCTAAGGTGCAAGGAACTAATTATTAACACCTTCTGGTATACGTATTGCAGGTCTTCCCCCCTTAAAAAGGGGTTTTGAAGGGTCACGTCGAAGGTTGCATCTAGGGTTGACTTGGAGGCATTGTTCTTCTTGGGTAGCTTGACAATCTTCATCTTGGGTGTCGCGCCTTGGTGCTTAGGGTTGGTGCAGATATCACCTCCTGATATTGCCGCCTTACGAGGGTCGCAGGTGGGGATGCGTTGTTTTCAGGATGCGTCAAGTCTGCGTACTTGATTCTCTCTGGGTTCTAGTTAGTAAAGGGATGTTATAATCTTCTAAGTGCGTCTGAACTTGCTTGGTGGTTGATGTGGTCAACAGCAGGTGCTTCCGTCTTCAGCTGAGTAAAGGAGGAACACCCTTGTTGACTTCATTCGTCCTCTGAGCTTGAGTCTTCATCGGTTAGAAACTCTTATACGCTCGGATTAGATAATTATCTCAAATTTGGAGAAAACCAAAGTTTACGGTTTTATTTTAGAAAAACTATTCATTTACTTTCATGAATAATCAAGGTTTGAAGAAAAATAACAGGGTTTCTTTTTGAAAGAAAAAAAAATTTGTGCCACGAATAATTGGCTCACAGGCACAGTGGGATTGGACGGTCCGAAAAATCACTTTTGCAAGGGTCTTTCACGGGGGTGTACTGGAAAGGCGAGGGATACAGTCGTAAATAAAGGATAGAAGGACATGGAGGTTATCTGCTTACTCGCGGACATCTGGGACCGAGGCCTACCTGGTAGTCCCTTCTTCCTTCTATCCTCTTCTTCCTTGCTCTTTCTTGCTCCATACACGCCCGGGTTTCAGTGCGCAGAGCACTCCTCTGTGGTACTGCTGCGCGTGCAGTCCATCGATGCAGCGGCCATCACGGCTTTGGGGGAACAACGCCTCGATGGTTTCGCGCCATTGGGCGAGCACTGCTCGCGATTCCTTCCCTTTTTCCCACGAAATGCGGTGCCGAGGAGTGGCATCCGAGCCCCGGCTATAAATTAGAAACCCCCAAACTTTTCTCCTATCGCATCTCCACCATGGGCTTCATTAGTGATTTCTTTAGAGCCTATGTCGATATGATGGAGGACGCGGGCTTTATCGAGGGCATTATCTTCTTCATGCTCTTCGTGGTCTTGGTTTCGATGGTGTTGACCCTGCTGTTCGTGGCAGTGGTCATCCTCATTGTGGTCTTGTGCAATTTGTGGTCTAGCGCTGGTGCTGATGCTGCAATGGAGGGGCAGGCTGTGCCACCGGTGGTTGAGGTGGCCGCTCTTCCAGCTAGAGGTGAGCAGGCTGCTCGAGTCGTTCGTCGTCGTCACACGGCTCGCGACTCTGCTTCGAGTGAGTCAGGCTCACCTTCTATTAGCGCCGTAGAGAGTAAGAGGGAATAGAAATTTCTGGGGTGCCTTTGCATCTGTACTAAGTAGTTGTAGTGGTCTATGTTGGGGTAGAACTTGTATCCTTGGATTCTGAAATTTCCTTTCTGTACTGATCTTAGCGGATGTATCGAATTTGTCTCCTTTGACGAACTAGAACAAGACCTTCTTTTTCGGATTTTTCTCTGGTTTTCCTCATGATTATCGCGTAGGTCAAATTAGTAAAGTTGGCTCGAGGGATTAAAATGCCACGAACGGCTCGTCCAGCGAGGGGTTACATGATCCCTTTGAAACCCATCATTATCGTCGGTCTCCGAGCTTGAATCTTCATAGCAACTCTTATACACTCCTTGAGTTGCTCTAGTTTCCAATCCTGAATGAGTCTCCTTATGTCCTCGTTTCTTGTCAAGGCTTGTAGTCCTAGAATATTAGTTGGTACTATCCTGGACTTGAGTCAGATGTTAATCTAAAGTTAGATACGATAAATTAGTGTAGTATTTTTGTAATTTCACAAGTTAATTTGGCGAGGTGAGGCTCGTGCCTTCACGAGGTTGACGAAGAATTGCAGTTTCCTTCGAGATCTTGACGCACTTGCTCCAGATGGTATAGGAAGGCCATTATCTGACTTGTCGGTTACGTTGCAAAAATCTCAGGCTATTTAGTTTAAGGATCAGGGGTCTTTTGTATCTTGCGGAACGGTCAGTTCTTATCGGGAGATGGTTTAGATGAGAGGAATACTATCTTAGAAAGATTTTCCTAGGCGGGTTTACATCTGCCACAAGGTGCAACTATGGAGAAGAGGCCAAAAATGGTTTTTGTTAGGTGGCGAAAGGAGTTTTTATAAAAAGAGAATTTTGAGGTTACTTTGTGTTGCCGTCAAGGCATGATTGTGAACACACAAGAAAAACAACACACAAACAGAGAATTCACAAACAAGCAATACACAAGCAGAGTACACCCAAGCAAAGAGCACACAACGAACAACACACAAGGTACATTTAGTACCAAAGGACGTCTAATACTCGTGGTAGTCGGGTAGTCCAAGTGTACCACCAAGGTCCCTATTAGTTTTATCCTAGGGGGCTTGGTTAAACATGGTTGGTGAAGTCTTCACTTTATCGCCTTAGTCTTCAGCTGGAGAAATTGAGATTGTTGAAGTTGCAACATGAGTAGAATTATTGATGTTGAGTCGACGTCTTCGGAGGTCTCTTGCTTTGTTGATATTGAAGATCTTGGTATTTATAGGTCAATCGCCTTGAGGTTAAAGGTTGAGTACTTGAGATGGAACTTCTTCTCCTTCTAGGTACTAGCTAATTAGGTCTCACTTGGGTTCATCGTCAAGTATACTCTTGGTTTTGAACGGGTAAGAGGGAGTAGAGAAATCCTTGGAAAATCTTAAATAGAGGGATAAGACTCAGAAATATTTGAGAAGGTGAGAGGAGTGGAAGCTATTTTCTTGGGCTTCCTTTGATAAAAATGTATTTTGGTAGTAATATATTTTTAACAAAATATTTCCCTTCCTAACTAACGTCCATGCTAACTAAGGTCTTCTATAGTCAGGATGGCTCTGATACCAAGTCTTGTGGGGACCCCGGATTAGCTGTCCGAAATACCCTTGTGCCTATAACATCAGCGATCCCATGATCAGTGTGTCGCTGAGCACAATCAAACTGGCATCAAAAGAACATCCATAAATACCGAATGAATTTACTTACTTGATTGAAGCCATAACTTCAACAGATACTTGCAGCAGAAATCACCAAACAACGTGGAGCCCAAGTCATATGCCACAACCCCACAGGCAACTGACTGGGAAGCGCCCTAGTTCGCATTGACGTCATTGAAAACTTCTCCTTCGAACTGCTCCTCTTCAGAATCTGGCTAAGACAATAGCCAGGGACGAAACCAATATGAGTACATTTGATTGTACTCGCAAACTACCCCCGAAATGAGCATGCACTACTCTTTTTATTGTTTAAATAAAACTTCGTTTGCTTTGAAAACTCTATATCCTTGTTGAAAAAAGAGAAGGATAGACTTTTGTTTAATAAAACTTTGTTTTGAAACCTCTATATCTTTATTGAAAAAGGAAAGAAGACTTTTAGAATTTTTCCCATAATTCTGTCTTTGTAAGAAGTCTCTTTAAAACTTTTTCCCGAAATATATCTTTGTTAAAAAAAATGATAAGAAGTCTCTTTTAAAACATTTTCCTGGAAAATCACCATTTTGTTTATTTCCCCAAAACTCTAGCTTTTTTTACCATAGCCCTTCATGGTCAAATCATTTTCCAACAACCTTATACCAGTCCTTCGGTATAGTTGCATAAAACATTTTCCACTTTCAAATCACAAAACTCTGCACTTCTCGACCATAGCCCGTCATGCTCCTCCTCTTTTCCAGCAACCTCATGCCAGCCCGTCGGTATAGTTGCATACATAAAACATCTCCATTTTATTTTCAAGTCTCAAAACTTTGCAAAACTTGCACATGGCCTTAGGACAGCGTCCCAACTGTCCATATCCGAGGACTCGGCTATTCGAATAGTTTTACACTCTGTAGAGGTAGCACGCTTTTCCCACATTCATCCGGTAACTCATCGTGTCAGCCACGTCCCGCCATACAAGGTGTATGCGAAGTTGAGTCACCGACCATGGCCTGTCCTTTGCTCATGCTAGTATAGGACCCTGCCGCTATGACACTTTCCATCAACACTTAACCCAGCCCGTCGGAATCTAAGTGTGAGGACTCATAGTTCTGCCCAGCGGTGTATAGGGGACAACCTTCAATCCTCTTTCTCCAATAAACTCATATCGGTCTCCGGTAGACTTCTCTTAAGAGGACCCGGGTCAGGGGTAGGTCACCAAACCATCCCCTCATGGAACGGAGTCATCTCCATTGTTGAGGCATCCCATACTAATATGAGTAAATTATATGACTACGCCCTTGCCCATATGTGGGTAAATATGGTGGCACAGGTTATCGGCTGGTCGTCATAGTACAAAGACACAATGTGCATTTTTCATAAACATCACCATACTCCATTTCTTCACTTCCACACCGACATCTCGGTATTCCATAATCATACAAGTACTTTCAAAGGAGTTTTGAGTAAACAATATTTTTCCCATCCTATAGTTTGAAAAAGAATTTCCATCTATTATCTCCATATAGGGTGTCAAAATAATATACTTATATTTTGGAAAAAGGGTTTTCAAAATCATAGCTTTAGTGGCAAACACCACATAAATCACTTATGCTCTTTATAAGTAAAACATGTGAACCAAAATAGATGTATATAGATGCAAGCTCAGAGAATTAGCTTGCCTGATTCCAGCATAATGTCCCTGGACTTCTCCTCACTGATCAAAGAAATAAACTCTCATTCCTCTTCAATAAATCCTCTCCAAATACCACTCCGGTAGCGTTTATATTTAGCGTCACAACATGAAAATAAAACAACACACAATAAGCAAACCAAACCACAAGTGGTATACAAACAAGGAATCATACCAAAACATAGCACTACTTTAATCAAGCAACAAACTAAATCTACTCTAAGAACACTTCAAGGAAAGCTGCCTTAATAACAAGCCTAGCACAATTTATTTACTAAAGCTACAGCAATCCTAAATAAAAGATACTAGTTGAACTAAAAACAAACACTTAACAACAATCACCACACTTAGCTAGATGCTAACAAAAATTAATACAAACAAGCAAAACATCACATAACCACATGTTTATCTATATGCTAATAAAACAATTTACTTAACAAGCCAATTTACCCAGACAACATCACAAGGGCATTATACTAGCAGGAGTATAACACCAAACACCTGCTAAAAACATAGAGCACCTAGACATCCTCTATTAAAGGTACCTAACAAACATTTTTCCCTAAACAGGAAATATTTCAGACAAAAGTTAAGTCCCCAACTATCCTCTGTAATGCAACATATTTTACCAAGCTAAGGTAGAGACATTAACGAGACACTCAAGCTATTACTCAACTTAGAGACAACCAAGTTTAACAAGCCAGGCAACCATATTAATCACACAAAATAATTTAACATCAAAATAAACAAGCATAGTAATTCCTAATTACTAGGAGAAAAACTATATAGGGAATAAAACCCTAACAAATACATGACTCACAAGTAGCTCTCCTAGCATGCTAGAAAAATAAGGAAACACGTCACAACAGTGGATTACCACCCTACACATGCTAGGAAACACATTTGTAACAATAAAGTTATAACACACAATTTATAAAGGTCTAATAAAAATAGGCAGAAAAGGCCTAAACCTTATAATTAGCACCACAGTCAATCAGTGACTCCTAAATTCAAACCAAGCTAGGGATATGTTCTCCTACACATATAGAAGACAAGCTAATTGGATTTGCTCCAAAAATCATCTCACAAAAATCTACAAAAATCACCAAAGTGCTCTCTAGTGGTTTTATTAAAAAGAATAGAACTTTTGTTTTATACTTAATTTGCATATAAGACCAACAGATATGGAAAGGTATCACTTCAGGCTATCCAAATAATTTTAGTTTGCAAATTTTGGAGTTATAAAACTCTAGATATTAAATATTTAGTGAAAAAGATACTTTGGACAAGATTTAATCCAGACCTCATTTACAATTTTATTTTTGCAAACAGCCAGTTCTACCTAATTAAGAAAACGCCTAGGAACTCCACAAAATTTGAGTCACTCAATTATCTATCACAGATCTACCACAAATGAATTAAAACTACACTGCAATTTAAATAGGAAATAAAAACAGATAATAGATCTACTGGAAAAATAAAGGAATGGGCCAGATCTGGCCCAGATCCGGCCATGCGGCGCAGCTCACGGCCCAGCCAGCGGCCCACGAGCGGAACGAACGGGTACGCAGCCTTCTTCTTCCCCGTCGACATGCACAGGGCGCGAGGCGAGCTGGAGCTCCGGGCGAGGACGGCGTCGGCGACTCCAATGTTCCTAAAAGAAATGATGATGTCCAAGAGTGAGCTCGCTACGAGGGGATCTCAGAGAAACAAAAATGGCGTAGAATGGTGGTATGTGCAGCCCGCGAGCTTCCCGGCAAAGTGGCGGCCAGAGCAGAAGAGGATGAGGATGGCCTGCTTGATCCGCAGCTTCTCGCGGCGATTCCTTGGACGAGGATGGAGAGGATGACGAGACGAATCTTCTGGTGGCCTTCGATCTGGTCCGGGAGGCGTCAATCGATGGCGGTGCTCGACGGCGAGCTCGGTCGAATTTAGGGTTTCGGGTCGGGGAGAGGAGCAGAGAGAGAGAGGGAGCAGGTGGGATGTGAGAGGAAAGATCTGGGGGAGAGAGGGAGACCTTCGGTGTCGTTCTTATTCACCACGCGCGGCCGGAGGGAGCGGGGCTGTGTCGAGCGCGGCCACTGGCGCCATGCCGCTCCACTGGAGCTACAGAGACGACGACCAAGGTTTTGCAGAAAGCCCCCTGGACTTCTCTAAAATCATCTGTTTCATTTTCTTTTAAAACCAGAAGCATTTTAGAGATTTAATTGAGGCCTTTAAACTATTTCAAAAATTCTGAAATTATTCATGTATCCTCCCCAATACTTGTAGAAGCTCCACAAAAATTGGTGTTGCAAAATAAAATGTTTTGAACCACCTTTATTCATAGAGTTTAAATATGCTATTTTTGGATAAAACCAATTTGACAAATTGAAATATCTTTGTAATTGGAGATTAGATATTTTGAGGAGAGAGTAATATGATAATGAGATGGTTATCATCTCATTCCTGGATTTTATAAGATAAAATAATTGTTATTACAAAATAGAGAAATAGGTAGAGAGGGAAATTAAATAAGATCATTTCTTTTAATCAAGATTTTATTTTGAGGGTGTAAGTAATCATAGAGGTCTTGTTTTGTTTTCAAGTCACATTCCACATTTGTGATCAGTGGGTTTTCAACTTAACACTCAAGTACATGGGTGTAATTATTCACCCAAGCAAACAATAAAACAAGAATTAACAATCAATACAACCATAAGTCCAACAAGCAAACAATCACAACAAGATCAACATCACAACCAAGATCACACAAATCAAACCACAAGAATTAATCACACCACCATTTCCACAATGCTATCTTGTGGAAAAGTAACCACACCCAATTATGACAAGATGATGTTTAGGAAATATCTCCACTCATAACTTAATAGTTTTCAAAAAGATTTGAGAAAGGAAATAGGTGGGGTAATATATTTCCCACCAGTGTTATTTTCAAATGGAGTGAGAATCAAAGTTTATAAATTGGGAGTTGTATACACCTGCAAAATACCAGGGTTGAGCAATAGGTAGGAGATAGCATATAGATCTCCATAATTTTGGAAACACATAATTTTGGAAATACTTTTACTTTCTCAAATACTGGTATTAGTTTTGGTTGTTGATAAACCAAGTATCATTGAAATGGAGTTGGCCAAAATAAGAATGGAAAAGATACATGGAATATTTTTCTTGTCATGACATGATCACCAAAGTTAATAATATTTTTACCTTGGTTGAGTTCTTGGGTTTAATATTTACTAGTCAAACAACTTAAACAACAAGTCACACAAGGTTCAACATAGCAATGGGAAGGAAAGCACAATCATTATTGAAACATTTCAAAAAGTTTTTGTTGGTTCTGAATTTTTGGTCTTGTAAAACTAAGTTTTTCTTAGTTCCAAAATTTGGGATGTTACACTGGTGCTCCCCATGTGATGGCCCTTGACGTAGTTACCTGTGTCAAAAGAATATGGTTTAGGTTGAGACTCCAAGTGCAGAGTGTATAGTATAGGAAAGACGGTTTTCCCCACGAGGGGTGACTCGAGGGTTTAATATCGAACTCTCGGGAAATCGGTAGTGAAAGATTTATCTTCTTATCATTCTCTTGAAAACCTACAAAACAAAATAAATTGTTTTGTGCCCTCAACCTCACCAAGTGGTTGTCAAGCACAAGGTGTGGGAATGATATCAAAATAAAATGAATGCAAAACAGTAAATAAATATGAAATGATGATAAATAAATATGCAAGGATGGTGGAAACAATGATGGATGATATTTTTGGGTTTTGTATTATGAATGCAAGATGTAAAAGTGTTTTTGTATTTTCGGATTTTTAAATGGCAGAAAATGTAAAGTGGATAAAAGTTGTCAGAAAGGTGTTTCTTATGATTAAAAATGGACCGGGGTTCATGGTTTCACAAATGCACTCTCTCTTTAATAAAGTGGTAGATAATGGAACACTAGAATTGACATATGAGATTGCAACAAAAAGGTGTCATGACAAGTTACTAATTATATGGGATCACGTCCTAACATAGAGATCTTTTGTTTATTAATATCTCTTATACTCCACCAAGATGCGAACTAAATCATAACACCTTAGTAATTAAGATAAATCAGAGCATAGCATTAAGTTTCATGACATTAAGTTAAAATAATAACATGCTAGATCTAGTCATGGAGTAGTGGCAATGGTCACACCCACATCTCCGGTAGCAAGGTATTTTTCTTTATCCCTAGTGAGGCAACAAAGTAAGGTAAAAACCTAAGTGGATCACGGAACTTTCTCTCACGTTCACCGCACTAGCCACCCCCCGTTACTCCAACTAATGCACACGTTCCCCCTCACACGCTCTCATACACATGCTTGATCATAACAAGTACACAAGAATGGGGTACATAATATGTATCTACTTTCATAACCGAAACAAAACTATTGCAATCTCAAACATATATTAACTCATAAAAAGATCCACCACAAAGGTATTACATAGATGACCGTAATCATGTTCAGCAGCTCATACGGTACTAATTAGTGAAGCTCAAGAGAGGAGAGATACATAAGTTACTTCCACAAACCCATAGTCCAGGGTGGACTACTCCCTCTTCATCATGGAGACGGTGGAGAAGTCGTTGGAGAAGATGGAGACCACGTCGGCAGCGCCCCGCCGGAGTTTTCCCCCTCCAATCTGCAACTTCAGGTCTCTGTTTCGTGGTTTCTGTGTTTCGGCGGCGCTCCTTTCCGAAGGGCGTCGGGGACTATTTTTATAGTAGTTTTTAGGTCAAAACGGAGGCTCGGGAAAAAAGATCGACGGCAACGGAGCCTCGAGGCCCTAGATGGTTTGTTCGCTTCCTTCGCTCCCACGCTTTGTTCCTTCCAAAAACTGATGCTCGTAAATTATTAGGTCATTTGAACGTCGTTTGGATCCCTGAAACATCAAAATATAGAAAATAGGGTTTTCTGCCTGTGCAGGGTTAATTCCAGAAAAATAGGGAAACAATTAAATATTCCCAAAATCAATATAAATCAATGATATAACCCTTATATGATGCAAATATGATTGAAATATAAGTAATATAATGCAAAGTTCATGTATGCATTTTACATGCATCAACATCCCCAAGCTTAACCTATACTCGTCCTCAAGTATGAAGGTGATAAAACTAACATGGACATTACATTTTAATATTATCAAAGGATATCAAAGATGATTACTATTGCTACATATAGTCAAATGATTCATTCTTCAAATGAGTAGCAATATACAAGATAGATTATGAAGTGATATCAAATATTCAATGTAAGGATGTTCAATGATAATTCACAAAGTGTAACATAAAAGAAAGTACTATGGACCAAATGTATGCATAATGAAAAGTAAAAACATCCTATAATGGTCATAGAGTATTCTTGTAAATCTGAATATAAAAGGTGGACACTTTGGAAAGATATATAAATGAGTAGAGGTAAAACATGAATAAGTTTCATCTAACTTCCAAATGCTTCTACTTAAGTTAATGTTTGCAATGTGGTATTCATTGGTGTCAAGCTCTCATTACCCTTATCATAGCATCTTGAATGGTTAAAGTTTAAAGTGAAAGCAAATATGAGTAGTATGTTTGACAAAGTATGGGTTGAATGTCTCATGCCCCGTGAATACGAGTACCTACACCACGGTGTTACTCAACTTGGGACACAAAGCAAGTTCAAGTTAAGGTCATTGTAAGTAATATAATAGCGTCATCAAGAGCGTCAACTGGGGTACCTCTTGTCCCAGGACATGGAACAAGTCCATGTCAAAATGACAAGACAAACAAACAAAATGAACAATCTCCACACCCTTTTTATTTACTATTGGTATAGCTTTTTATTGTGGGGTGCATCACTGAAGGTTCACCATAGCATGTAAGTAAATTTCCACCATGAATGATGCATGGCTTAGATTAGCGGCCCAGGCGTCTCTCTAGCCATTTATACAAACTCATTAAACTTACTAAGTTTCCGCATTTATTTGGCACCATGATAAGCATCCATAAACAAAAGTACATGATATCAACTAAATATAAAGAGCACGTTGAAAGCTTGCCATGTGACAGCACATATGAGCTAACTCCCAACCAAGACTCTTGTCAAGCTCACAACTTCATAATTTTAATCACAATGGGTCATGTTTATTAAGTGCAATAAAAGTAAGGTGTGCATCAAGTTCGTGAGAGCTCTTTAACCAACCTTTCCCATAACAATCAATAACATAAGCATTTTAATTCAGAAGTATAGATAATACAAAATAACATGATAAACATACTCGGAATAGCATAAAGCTAATAGGTAGATATGGTGGACTCACTGGAAAAACTTTGGTTGAAGGTGTTGGAAAACAACTTTTTACTTGTTGGAATTTTGGGCTAGCAAGAGGGAGAAAGTTGACAGTCTAAATGTATGCATAAGTGTCCATAGAACTAACCAATCTATGTTAAACAAAGTAAAGTAACATTCAGCATCAAAACATGAATAAAATATAACTCTTGATAAAACACTTGCAAATTAATATTCATTAAAAGCACATGAATCATGCAACTATGTATATATTTTTGAATCACCTCAAACATCTCTTTTCCCAATCTTTTTAATAGCATCCAACTTAATTCAACCAAAATTTCCAGTAGCTCTCTCATATATAATTGATAGTGGTGGTCTCAAGACAAACAAAAATCAAACCGAAATAAAAAGCAAATAAAAGACGCTCCAAGTTTATGCGATAAAGTGCATTGATCGAAAAACAGAAGTTAGACGTGTGCAAACCGAGAGTGTGTTGGTCCAGTGGGGTTGTCTTCACATCCCCAAGCTTATGGTCTTCACCATACTTGGATAGCTCTTGGTGCATCTCCTCTAATCCCTGTGAAAAAACTTCAAAACACCATTTCTCCCATTTCTTTTCTGTGGAGTGACATTAGGCCAATAAAAACCTGATTGTAAAACCTTTTGTGCAGTTCTATCTCCAGCATGATGTCCTCCATAAGCACTTCCATGGCATTTCTCAATATTTCTTTTTGTTTAAATTCTGGAACACATCTTCGCATTATACCATCCACTCCTTCTTTATATAAGTGTGGGTCATCCCAAAAATAATGCCTCAAGTCATAAAAGAATTTCCTTCTTTGCTGAGCTGTAAAGGTTGGAGGCAAATACTTGGCAACAATAAAGTTAGCATAGTCAGCATACCAAGGACTTTCTCGCGAGCTTACCTTTATCACAGCCAATTGTTCATTTGGAAAACTATCGTTAACAGGAACAGGATCATAAGAAATGTTTTCCAATCTAGACAAATTATCAGCGACAGGATTTTCAGCACCTTTCCTATCTACAATATGCAAATCAAACTCTTGTAATAAAAGCACCCATCTTATAAGTCTAGGCTTAGCATCTTTCTTTTCCATAAGGTATCTAATAGCAGCATGATCGGTATGGATAATAACTTTCGAATCAACAATATAGGGTCTAAACTTATCACAAGCAAAAACTACTGCTAAAAACTCTTTTTCAGTAGTGGCATAATTCTTTTGAGCAGCATCAAGAGTCTTACTAGCATAATGAATAACATTCAACTTCTTATCTACTCGCTGTCCAAGAACAGCACCTACAGCAAAATCACTAGCATCACACATAATTTCGAAAGGTAAAGTCCAATCAGGAGGTTGAACAACAGGAGCAGTGGTTAAAGCCTTTTTTAGAGACTCAAAAGCTTCTTTACAATCATCATCAAAAACAAAAGGTACATCTTTTTGGAGAAGATTAGTAAGAGGTTTTGAAATTTTAGAGAAATCTTTAATAAACCTTCTATAGAAACCGGCATGACCGAGAATACTACGAATACCTTTAACATCCCTGGGACAGGGCATTTTCTCAATTGCTTCAACTTTAGCTCTGTCCACTTCAATACCTCTTTCAGAAATTTTATGTCCAAGAACAATCCCTTCATTAACCATAAAGTGACATTTCTCCCAATTAAGAACAAGATTAGTTTCCTCACATCTCTGCAAAACTTTATCAAGGTTTTGCAAGCAGTTATCAAAAGAAGTTCCATAGACGGAAAAATCGTCCATGAATACTTCCACAATTTTTTCACAAAAACCATGAAAAATAGCAGACATGCATCTTTGAAATGTAGCAGGAGCATTACACAAACCAAAAGGCATACGCCTATAAGCATAAGTTCCATAAGGACAAGTAAAAGTAGTTTTCTCTTGATCTCTCGCTCTAACAGCAATTTGTGAAAATCCAGAATAACCATCAAGAAAGCAAAAATGAGTTTTCTTAGACAACCTTTCTAACATTTGATCAATAAAAGGTAAAGGATAGTGATCTTTCTTAGTAACTTTATTAACCTTTCGAAAATCAATGCACATCCTATATCCAACAACTACTCTTTGAGGAATAAGTTCATCATTTTCATTTGGCACAACAGTAACTCCTCCTTTCTTAGGAACACAATGCACAGGACTTACCCATTTACTATCAGCAATAGGATAAATTATACCAGCATCGAGGAGTTTTAATACCTCATTTCTTACCACTTCCTTCATTTTAGGGATTAGACGACGCTGGTGCTCCACAACAGGTTTTGCATCATCTTCCATGTTGATGGCGTGTTGACATATAGCAGAGAAATCCCTTTTAAATCATCCAAAGTATATCCGATAGCCCCTCGGTGTTTCCTCAACACTTCCAATAACCTTGCCTCTTCAGTACCTGAAAGTTTAGAACTAATAATAACAGGATATGTTTTCTTATCATCAATGTGAGCATATTTAAGGTTATCAGGCAAAGGTTTTAAATCAAAAACAGGATCTTCTTTAGGAGGTGCAGGGGTACCCAAATCTTCCACCGGCAAATTATGCTTAAGTAATGGTGGTTGATGAAGAAAGATATTGTCAATTTCATTCCTTTCCTCCATAAAACCTCACTTTCGTGTTCCTCCATAAATTGCTGCAAGGCATTGTTAGGAGCAATAGCAATAGCAGCAAGTTGTTCAATTTTCGGCCCTCATTAGGCAAATCAGTTTCATAAAGTTTCTTACCAAACTTAGAGAAATTAAACTCATAAGATTCTCCATTAAATTTAGTGTAAATTTTCTCTTTCTTACAATCTATAATAGCACCACATGTATTCAGAAAAGGTCTACCGAAAATAATAGGACAAGTTTTACTAGCTTTAGAACCAAGTACTAGAAAATCAGTAGGATATTTAGTTTTACCGCATAAAACCTCAACATCTCTCACAATACCGAATGGAGAGATAGTTTCCCTATTGGCAAGTTGAATAACCACATCAATATCCTCAAGTTCACAGGGACTAATTTCATGCATAATTTCTTTATAAAGTTCAAAAGGAATAGCACTAGAACTTGCACCAATATCACATAAACCATAATAGCAATGTTCTCCTATCTTCACTGAAAGCACAGGAACACTTGTTTTCCTAATTTACCAGGATGCGAAACAATATTAGAAGCATCTTCACAAAAGATAATATGTTCTCCATCTACATTTTCAGTTACCAAATCCTTTATAATTGCTACTTCAGGTTCAACAGTTATTTGTTCATCAGGCTCTAAAGGTTTCTTGGCACTTTTATTAACCACACTAGCTATCAGAGAATGTTGCTTGACTTTAACAGGAAAAGGTATTTTTTCAATATAAGGTTCTGGCAAAATGTGATCAACAGTATGAACTTCAATACTTTTGCCAATGGCCGAATTGGTTTTATCTTTATAAGGTTCATGATATTTATTCAAATCCTTCTTAGGCACATCAAGATAAGAGGCAAAAGCTTTGTAATAATTTGCAACAACTTGAGAATCAAGACAGTAAACAGCACTAACATTACGGAAATCATCAGTCTCCATAAAAGATTTAATGCATTCATAATCATAATTTATACCTGACTTTCTACCTTTGTCGTTCTCCCATCCTTCAGTATTTTCCTGAATACGGTCAAGAAGGTCCCATTTAACTTCTTCTTCAGTACGTGTAAATGATCCAGAGCAAGAGGCATCCAATAAATCCTTATCATGAAGAGAAAGCCTTGCATAAAAATTATTGATAACAATATTACTTGGGAGCTCATGAATGGGACATTTGAGCATTAGTGACTTCAATCTCCCCCACGCTTGGGCAATACTCTCTCCATCATGAGGCCAAAAATTATATATGCGATTTCGATCTTGATGAATCTCACTAGGAGGATAGAATTTAGAATAAAAGAGAGGTACAATTTCCTCCCAGCCAATAGATCGGCCATTCTTCAGCATCTTATACCATTCCGCAGCTCGGCCCTTCAATGATATAGAGAATAACTTCCTCTTGACTTTTTCCATTGAAATACCTGCACACTTGAACAACTCGCATAATTCATGTATAAATAGTAAATGATCACCAGGATGGATGGTTCCATCTCCAACATAGCGGTTATCCATAACACGTTCAACAATTTTCATAGGTATTTTAAATGGATCTAATTCAGCAGGCGGCGGTTCATCTACTACCTTAGCAGTGGCAGTAGTATTCCCAAATAGGGATTCGAATGGAGATCTCTCCATAATAAAATAAAGCAACAAGCAGAAATAAAAACAGCACTTACAGTAAAGGTTTCCCTTACCAATTCCACTTACCAATAGCACTTCACTCCCCGGCAACGGCGCCAGAAAATAGTCTTGATGACCCACAAGTATAGGGGGTGTATCGTAGTACTTTCGATAAATAAGAGTGTCGAACCCAACGAGGAGCAGAAGGTGTTGACAAGTAGTTTTGAACAAGGAATCACTGTAAATACTAGCAGACAAGTTTTTAGGGGTTTTTGATATTGCAGATAAATAAAATGCGTGTAAATAAAAGACAGTAATAATAATTGCAGAGAGTGGCCCAATCCTTTTTAGAGCAAAGGATAAGCCGGTTGGTTTACTTATGATGGCAAAATGTTCTTGAGGACACACGGGAATTTCGTCAAGTGTTGATTAATCTTTATTGTTTTGATAAGTGTTGTGTGGGTGAACCTATGCTAATGCACTGCCCTAACTTGGACTAATACATACTTGTGATTAAACCCCTTGCAAGCATCCGCACAAGGAAGTAATTAAGATAAATCTAACCACAGCCTTAAACTCTGAGATCCTACACTCCCTCATGCACCGGTTTACTAACGGGGGTTTAGGTTTCTGTCACTCCGGCAACCCCACAATTAGTAGCCAAATACACAATGCATTCCTCTAGGCCCATAAAGGTGAAGTGTCATGTAGTCGACGTTCACACGACACCACTAGAAGAATAACACCACAACTTAAATATCAAACCATTAAATATTACTCAACATAGTTCCACTACTAACAGCATGACTTCTCCCATGTCCTCAAGAACTAAACGAACTACTCACAAGACATCATATGGATCATGATCAGAGGTGATATAATGATGAATAACAATCTGGACATATACTTCAATTCACCGATAAAACTTAATAGCATCAACCACAAGTAGTAATCAACACCGGGAAAGTTTCCCCTATGAACTACACAAAGTATAACCCTAGATGTTACAGCGAAACGAAGTGGAGCGGTGGAGATGATGGTGACAGCGATGGAGATGATGATGATGATGATCCCGATGAAGTCCGGCGTGATGACGATGACGATGGCGATGATTTCCCCCCTCCGGGAAGGAATTTCCCCGGCAGATTTCTGCCTGCCAGAGAGCTTTTTCTCTCTCTGTGGTTTCCGCCTCGTGGAGGCGGCGGAATATTTCCTCTATGACTCTCCGTGTCTTAGGGTTCTGGGGGATGAAGTACGCGAAGGGGGAGCGCCAGAGGTGGGCCAGAGTGGCCACACCATGCCCCGGCGCGGCAGAAGGGGGGCCGCGTCGTGGGGTGGTGTGGGCCCCTCGTGGCCCATCTCAGCCTCCCCTTTTGGCTGGCTCCGGCATCTGACAAAATAGGAACATCTGTATATTTTCCGTGAATTGTTGATCTTCAGAAATAAAGTGTCTTGACGATGCTTTTTCCAGCTGAATCCCGACTCCGGCAGTTAATTCTCCAATAATCATCAAACATGCAAAACAAGATAAAATAACATAAGTATAGCATCCAAATGTGAAATATATCAATGAATAGCAGTAAATTATGATATAAAATAGTGATGCAAAATGGACGTATCACTTCCAAATGCTTCTACTTAAGTTAATGTTTGCAATGTGGTATCCATTGGTGTGGAGCTCTCATTACCCCTATCATAGCATCTTGAACGGTTAAAGTTTAAAGTAAAAGCAAATATGAGTAGTGTGCTTGACAAAGTATGGGTTGAATGCCTCATGCCCCGTGAATACGAGTACCTACACCACGGTGTTACTCAACTCGGGCCACAAAGCAAGTTCAAGTTAAAGTCATTGTAAGTAATATAATAGCGTCATCAAGAGCGTCAACTGGGGTACCTCTTGCCTGAGGACATGGAAACTAGCCCATGTCAAAATGACAAGACAAACAGACAATGAACAATCTCAGCACTCTTTTATTTACTATTTGTATAGCTTTTTATTATGACGTGCATCACTGAATGTTCACTTCGGTACGCTGTAAATTTCCACCATGAATGATGCATGGTTTAGGTTAGCGGCCCAGGCGTCTCTCTAGCCATTTATACAAACTCCTCGAACTTACTAAGTTTCCGTATTTATTTGGCACCATGATAAGCATCCATAAACAAAAGTACATGATATCAACTAAATATAATTAAGAGCACGTTGAAAGCTTGCCATGTGACAGCACATATGAGCTAACTCCCAACCAAGACTCTTGTCAAGCATACAACTTCATAATTTTAATCACAATGGTTCATGTTTATTAAGTGCAATAAAAGTAAAGTGTGCATCAAGTTCGTGAGAGCTTTTTAACCAACTTTCCCATAACAATCAATAACATAAGCATTTTAATTTGGAAACATAGATAATACAATATAACATGATAAACATACTCGGAATAGCATTAAGCTAATAGGTAGATATGGTGGACTCACTGGAAAACTTTGGTTGAAGGTGTTGGAAAACAAGTTTTTACTTGTTGGAATTTTTGGGCTAGCAAAAGGGAGAAAGTTGACTGTCTAAATGCACGCATAAGTGTCCATAGAACTAATCAATTCATGTTAAACAAAGTAAAGTAACATTCAGCATCAAAACATGAATAAAGGATAGCTCTTGATAAAACACTTGCAAATTAATACTCATTAAAAGCACATGAATCATGCAACTATATGTATCTTTTTGAATCAACTCAAACATCCCTTTCCCAATCTTTTTAATAGCATCCAACTTAATTCAATCCAAATTTCCAGTAGCTCTCTCATAACATAAATGAAAAGTGGTGGTCTCACCAATAAAAACCAAACCGAAATAACAAAAATAAAATACCTCCAAGTTTATGCGATAAAGTGCATTGATCGAAAAACAGAAGTTAGACGTGTGCAAACCGAGAGTGTGTTGGTCCAATGGAGTTGTCTTCACATCCCCAAGCTTATGGTCTTCACCATCCTTGGATAACTCTTGGTGCATCTCCTCTAATCCCTGTGAAAAAACTTCAAAACACCGTTTCTCCCATCTCTTTTCTGTGGGGAGACATTAGTAGTGATAGACAAATGAATTGCTTGCTGCATAAAATCCTTAAACAAAATGTGAAACATGTCCAGAAAGTATATAATGTTGTATGCCTACTTATAAACTTAATTGGATCAAAAAGATTCAAGTTAAAAGTTCAGAGAATGCATCAAACAAAATGGGACAGAATCTGTCCGGAAAACAGCAGCAGCAAAACGCTTTTTTCTATCCTACTGAAATATGTCGAAAAAATCTGAAACAATTCACGCTTACAGAGGATGAAAAGTTGCAATTACAGTTCATATTTCAGCTCATTCGGAGTTACAAAATAGAAATGAAAAATCATACCGTGCACAGATTCGTGCTGGAATAAAATCTCCGAATACAAATAGCAACTTTTTCAAACCAAAACGGGTAAAACTTGGCACTTTATTAAAAATTCCAGAAACAAAATTAAAAACTAAGTCTCTTGTTACAGCAAGAGGACACAAAGAAAATCAAAAATAAAAACAATCGGGTTGCCTCCCGTAAAGCGCTTTCTTTATAGCCATGTAGTTAGGCTTCTTACTTGATATGAAGATGGTTGGAGTGAGGTGGCTTGGCATCCCCAAGCTTGAATTCTTGTCCTTATTTGATATATGTTGGGTGAGTCTAGGGGTAACATCCCCAAGCTTGAGTGTTTGTCTCTCTTGATCTTTGTTCATCACCCTCAACTCTTCCGCTTGAAAATTCTCTTTACACAAAACTCAACATAAAAATTGATTAGAGGGGTTAGTGTCTCCATAAATTAAATCCTCATAGGTACAGCAAAGACATATAATGAGTTGATTCTAAACATTAACTATTGTTACTAAGGTTATGTTTTGCTCTTTGATCAAAAGAACCACACAAAACATAGTAATGAGATTAATGCAAAATAAAAACAGAATCTGTCAAAAACTGGACAGCCTGAAAGGAGCGAATTTTTAGAGGCACTTATGTTGCTCAAATCAGAAAACTTTGAACTAATGAAATGTGTAATAACATCTGAAAATTGCTGTCGTAAAATATCAGGTCAAAATTCCTCTTCTGTGATTTTTAACATTCTTCGCAGTGAAGCTTAGGAATCTGTTTTCTGGACAGCAAATCACTATTGTTTGATCCTAGCTCTCAAATAGGACCATCATCTAAAGCATTATCATATAGAATATCTAAACCAAATTCCTCATCACTTTCAAAGCTATTATCAATAATAATATCATTTTGAATGTGTTGATCATCATCAGAATCAGAATCAAAATAGCATGGTGAGTAAGGATATGGGCAATCCTCTAATACCTTTTCCTCTTCTCTATATTCTTCTTGTTCCTGCAAGCCATTAGATCTCTCCTTGATAGCAACAAGATTGTTATAATATTCAAGGATATAGGTATTCTTACAAAAGAGTTTCAAGAGTTGTTCAAGTGTTGTAGCAAGTCTTGGTGTGAGGCTATGAGCTTTATCTATATTAAACATAACTATCTCAAGAATTCCCATTACAATAGTAAATTCCTCGGCTGCCTTCATATCAGTGGTCATAATTTCATTATTATGGTAAGAGGCAATTATAGGCATACTCTCAAGCTTGCATTGAAACTTAAGATGCTTAGGATATTGATCTATGCAGCAAGATACATTATACCTATCACATAATCCATGGCCAATTACATTTAATGCTTCAATTATAAACCTTTTTTTATCAACATTAATTGATCCAACCATAGGGGGTTGCATAAGTACGTGACTCATACATTCCACGAACATAACAAATGAACTAATTTTTTTGTGTTTTTCAAATAAGGAGAGTATAAACTGATACATAACTAAAAGTAAAGCTAATGAGAAACTCACAACCAAACAAGTTTAAAGGAACCTCCCCAAGCTTAGATAATTGTAAGATATAAAACAAGATAAAATAAATCTAAAGTCTAGTGCACACAAGAATAGAAACTTAAGCGCTACGCTCCCCGGCAACGGCGCCAGAAAAGTACTTCATAACCCCCAAGAGCAGGGGATCACTGTAGCACCTCTCAATGTGGAAGTAGGGTGTCGATCCGCAGGAGCAAGAAGGAAAAGTTATCTATTCCCTACAACTAAAGTGTCACAAGTTTTAGTTGATTATGCACTAAACAAGTTTAAAGAACAAGATGGCTGATTTAATGGATGGAAGTTTAATGTAACAAAACAAGAATGTAAAAGTGTCCCAATCCTCTTCAATGCAAGAGGACAAGACAAAGGTTTTCTCTTATAGGAACAATGGACATGGGTTCATGGGTTCACTCAATCCTCTCTCCCATCTATGATGATTATCATGTTATAGATAAAAAGTACACACAATTGTCATGCTTTAATAGTAAACTTCTATGACGGCTACATGTCCTAAAACACATAGTTGAAAGAAAATAATCATTTATGTTGCTAGGTCACCCTCGTAAGGCTAGCGTGGTTTGTTGTCACTCCCACATCATACTTCTTCCTTTTTACCCCCAGATAAAGAATGTTGGGTTGTATTGTGTCACTCAATACATATGCTGTTGTCACATCGGCCATCCCGTACCTACATACATCATACTTCATAATGGACAATATTCTAAACACTAGTGCAATGATTCATATTTCGTGTGCATGACCACATCTCTCTCATCTATCTACACTTGGTGGTGTCAATCACCTCATGACATGGATAAACAAGGCATTATGCATAAATCGAACCATCACATGCATCATAGAATATCTCCAAAGTATGACAAGTCATAAAAGATCCAACACAACGGTAAATGCATAACAAATATCATCTCATACCACAATATCCACCAGAGGAATTACATAGATAGATCCATACTTATGCAAGGCACATCATATGGACTTCAACAATGATCATACATAGAGAGATTAGATCAAGTTACCACCACAAACCCAAAGTCCAGGGGGTGGACTACTCCCCCTTCATCATGGTGATGATGGTGGAGATGTTGGAGAAGATGGAGACCACCCCGGCAGCGCCCCGTCGGAGTTTTCCCTCTCCAATCTGCAGCTCCAGGTCTTCTGTTTCGTGGTTTTGTGTTTCTGCGGCGCTCCCTTCCGAAAGCCGTCGGGGGACTATTTTTATAGTCGTTTTTAGGTTAAGACGAAGGCACGGGGATGAAGATCGACGGAATCGGAGGCTCGAGGCCCAGGATAGGGGGTCCCACGTGGCCAAGGAATCTGGCCACGTGGGCCCACCTCTTTTGGCCCTCGGGTTTCCATTTTTTCGCTTCCTTCGCTCCTACGCTTTGTTCCTTCCAAAAAATGATCCCCGCAAAATATTATGTCATTTGAACGTCGTTTGGGTCCCTGAAACATCAAAATATAGAAAATAGGGTTTTCTGCCAGTGCAGGGTTAATTCCAGAAAAATAGGGAAACTGTGAAATATTCCCAAAATCAATATAAAACAATGATATAACCCTTATATGATGCAAATATGATTGAAATATAAGTAATATAATGCAAAGTTCATGTATGCATTTTACATGCATCAGTTGGGCGCACAGTTCATCATTCTTCAAAAGTTCGGAGCATCTATCTTCATTAAGTTCCTTGATGAGATTCTCCAAGTCCTGGAAATACCGGCATAGGGGCTTAGCCTTGGCCTTATCCTCAGCATCGAAGACATAAGGCTCTCCATCCTCGTCCCATCTCCCAAAAAGGATGGAGTAGTGACCCTTCAGCTTCTTGATGTAGCGTCCACAAAGGCGTCTGATCAAGTCTTGCATGATGAGGTTCAGTCCCTTCCCCATGGAGTCACTAACCAGCTTGATCTCTATGTTGGGCTCGTTCTCCTGTCCTGGTTGAACCACCTTGATTCCCCAGCAGCCTTCTTTGTGGAACTTCTTCAAGATAAAGCCCTTGATCTTGGGTAGTGGTAGCTCCAACAGCTCAACTATGTCGAGGAGGTAGCTGCCAAAATGAGTGCCCTCGAAGTCCTCGGCGGTGGTGTAGTTGAAGCTCGTCATCCTTAAGTTAGAAGCAAAAACATGGTGTGAGACAAAAATGCATAAGTCTAGATATTATGAGGTAAACAAAAAGAAAAGACAAACAAAAAGTTTTGGTATACTTTCATACTTAGGAAAATAAATTTTTGGCCAACCTATTTCTATCCAATCCTAGGGTTTCGAACCTACAGGCAACACAGTGCTCTGATACCATCTGTAGCGGACCTGCACTTCGAAAAATGGCAAGGTCCCTGTGTATAGTGCAAGTCCCTGGATCGAATCGCTTGCACACACAGTTACGATGAAATATCACAACATTGCATCAATTATTACACGCAGATCCAGATCTTAAAGTATTTCTTACAAGTTGCATAGCTCGAAGCTAGCTTTGAGAGAGTTTGCAGCGGAATAAAAACAAAAAGCATGGAGTCCTCATCATCTCGATGCAGCCACAGGCGAGCATGTTGGTTGAAGACTCGAAACCCTTGAACGTATTCTTACTCGTCATCTGAACAACCTGCAACAAGAAAAATGTTGCAACAAGGTGGGTCAGAACCATATAAAATGGAACTGGCAAGTGACACTCTGTGGACACTTAGTGGAAAAACTCTAATAACCTATATGCATATTTGGCAGGTGGAGTTCAAGGCTATTTGCATAAAGCCAACTTTTTCCTATCTTTTGAAACCATTTTCTTCCTCCAATGAGACAATCCCAGCATACACGGTGTCTTTGAGGGACAAGTCCTTATACACTGGGTGTGCTTTCTACCCTTATAGACCCATCAAAATTTTACTTGAGAAGTTGGAATGTTGGGATCCTCCGTTGACGTCCTTGATCAGCTGCTCAGAATTGTCCGTAACCGGGGACACGGCTAAGTACTTAGTTTTGACACTCTCGAGACGTTGTGCACGTTCACATTTGACTCAATCAGCCCAAACTATCCTCTACACTCCATTAGTGATAAGGAAAAGGAGAAGATTGAGACGAGACTTTTCAGAAGTTGTGTTCCCATGATCATACCAGGAGACCACCGCCCACCTATCAACCCTACATCTGTCGATCTCCTGACCCAGGTCCACAACAATGTACTCCGTCAAGACAGAGCCCATATGACAAATGGCTGCACTGGAAGCAATCTTCACTTGGAGTAACTTCAAATCCCTTTGTCCCTGGGTGGCAATCCGCAAGTGAGCCAATCTCAGGTAAAACCATAGAAATGGCCCTGAGTAGCCACTCAACCATAAACCACCATAGCAAAACCAATCCACCCAGGAGTTTTATTGACTTAGTAGAATTTAGGTTTTTATAAAACAACCTTTTGCATAGCATCACCATATTTCTACTAAGTGATAATAGGATTCTAGACCAACTAGTATAGGGTGCTATTCTACACAGTTTTAGCATAGCAATACTATCCAACACCTACACATGCTTAGGGAAAATATACTACTCATGCATAGAAAAAAATATTTAGGAAAAAATATGAATGTGCCATTTGCCTTGGCAGCAAGAAGAGCAGTAGTCACAGCTGCAAAAGTCCTCGTTTCCCTCCGAAAATTCTAACACATGAAACAAGCCACAATCAACATACAACAAATATAACAATACAATAAAATATGATATGCGTGAAATGCAATTTAAAACACAAGAAACTAATATACTAATTTCTCTGGTTTTATAAATCATGCATGAAGTCAAAAATGCTAATAAAATAATTTCTAACCAAACTAATAAACAAAACATATTAAAAGGACAATAACACAAGATTAATGTTTTCTGTAATTTAAACTTTTGAACCAAAAATATAAGACAGTGCTACTGGACACAGGGCATCTAAACAAATTTCTTCAATTGGATTCACTCAAAAATACTTTTTATAATAGGAGATATGCCAAATTTACTCAAATAACACATTTGAAATTTGAATAAATTTAAACTTGGCAGAACAGTAAACTAACAGATCTAAAATAAACTACAGATCCAGAGGATCACAAATATATAAAATTTATTAATTTTGGCCAAACAGAACTAAAGTTATTGAATTTACAAGATTTGGTTAAATTCTGTTTAAAACAGAAAAACAGAAACTAAACAGGCCACGTGGCGCTCTCTGATTGGTTGAAAAAGTTTCGGCCAGGGAAATAACAGGAGCCGTTAGATCTACATTAAAACAGACGGCTCAGATCTACTCGTACCGCTTCGCAAAATAAAATAAACCATAACCGTCAGATCTAGATCTGACGGTCCAGATCTAAACCAACTAAAGCGAGCGGCGCTCCCGCCGGAAACCTAGCCGGAGAACGCAACGCAGCGGCGACACGCACGGCATCACACGTTCCCGGAGATCTACGGGGTTTGGGGATGAACGGATCATACCGTGAGGAAGCAGGAGTCGAGGCGGTCGTGGTGGCGAGGTTGGAGGTGGCGGGGTGCTCTGGTTCTCCGTCAATCGTTCGCCGAAGTTGCAGATGACGGCGGGTGGCCTCGGGTGAGTACGGACACGACGTTTTGGCGCACAGAAAAATACAAGACCGTGTCAAAAAGATGCGCAAGTAGAAAGTAAAGAGAAAGGAAGAGATGGGAGGGCTCGGGGTGTCCTGGACTCGCCGGAAATGGAGAACCCTCACCGGCGGCAGTGGCGGAACTCCGTGGATGAAATCGAGCAGCCCTGTGGCTCTCGAGCTAGGGTTTGTGGGAGAAAATGCAGAGGAGGGTGTGGGGTATAAGTAGGTGTTAACAAGGGAAGGAAATCATGGCTTTAATCGCTCGGATCGAAGAGAGGAATCGGTGCTGGTCTCCTGCCTGGAATGGGAGCGTGATTTGGGGGAGAGGAGGATGACGCTGACGTGGCTGTCGGTGCTGACGTGCGGGGCCCGCATGTCAGCGAGACCAAGGGAAAATAAAGAGAGGGGCGCGCGTGGGCTTCTGCTGGGCTGCTGCGCCTGAGGTAAGTTGGCCTGGGCTGGGTTGTCTCGGGCAAGGTGGCCTTCTTCTTCTTCTTTTTTTTGTCCTTTTTCTTTTCTAAAAACTTTTATAACTTTTTTTTTAAAACTCTGAATTGATTCGAACCAATTTGCAAAATTTTGTAAAATCAAACCTTATCAAAATAAACTAATTGGTAACACTTTCACACAATTTCATTTACAAAAGAAAACTTGGGCAATAAAGATTATTATAACCCATTGTTTTTAAAGAAAATAGTTTTATTTCCGTTGACGGGACACGTTCCGTCGGACTTCGTTCCCGGTTACCCGTATTAGCGTTCCCGTCCACGTTTTCGCCCAGTTTTCATTTGTTTTCACCGTAACGGACGTGCTGGCCGTTGACGGGACACATTCCGTCGGACTTCGTTCCCGGTTACCCGTATAGCCTGCCATGCTTGAAAATTTTATTTTGTGAAAATTGGGATGTTACAGGCCCTACGCATATATAAAACTCACATATATATAGGTCTGACGACCTAACCACTTCACCGACGCAACTTATCCCGCATGAAGATACTGCAATGATAGGGCAAAACCATATGAAATCATGTGATAACATGGCTCATACTTGGTTTTAAATGTTCATATGACCTACCCTAAACAACCGGGTGGCAAATTACATTGGTCTATAGCCGCTCTCAAGGCTAGTCAAAGGGGTCCCTCCCAAGGATTTCGACCGAAATGGCACACGCCTGAGCGCCTGAATCCTACCAAATCCTAGGTTGTCCCATATGTACGAATAAACGTGTGTTGGTATGTGGAAATATCCAAGATCAAAATCCTAGAGCTCTGACCCCACTTCACAGACGAAACTTATCATGCATGAAGTTCATGCACCGGTAGGGCAAAACCCCTGGTTCGGGTGCACCATATGGTATCATGTGATAACATGGGCTCATAGTTGGCTTTAAAATGGTCATATGCACTATAACAAATCCGGCGATCCGGGACGATTCCATAACGTGGTGGTCGTGCTTCAAAATGTCGTGAGGTGTTATCCTCGACGTTTCACGCGACGTTCTGATAAAGTCAGGGATCGAGTGTCATAGGCGATTCTACGACGGTCTGGTGCACCTCCAATCGTCGCGGGAAATCCTCGACGTTTCGACATTCGTCGTGAGCAACTAGGCCGGCCCGTTATCAGGCCCACAAAGTATGCCGCATGACGTCATAGTGCCGTGACGTTTTAGTTACGTCGCCATCCATCCCATTGCGGTATCCGTTTATGGCATCACCTTTCCCGTTGTATGACGTCACACCCCTTACGACGTTTACGTTTCGTCGCGGCTCTACGCAATCAGAAATCCACACGTGTACGGTTCACAAGGTTCCACGTGAGCCATATCCGTGATGGATCTGTTTCATCGTCGTTCATTTTGCTGACGTCACCCGATTCCACAACGTTTTACTTTCGTCGTCACGGCGCAAATCAGAAGGTGCCGCGTGTCTCGTCCATAAGGTTCCACGTGGCACGTGTCGCAACGATTTTATTTTCGACTCGGGATTGTAATAACCAATCAAATGTCGCCACGTGTACCAGCGATATGTGCCCACGTGGTCTTCCGTCCGTGACATAATGTATCCATCGCAATACTACTCCGGGCGGTCCGGGCGGATATAAAAAGCTAGCAATACTTGTTTTCACAGCAAAGCTAGCGATACTTTAATACATATATTTATAATAAGTGGTCACAGGCTTGATCACCATCACTGGCATCAAACTCCATCTGGTATACTTCACAGCCTTACAAAGGCCACCAGGAACATATAGTTTCAGCCTCCCGAAGGGGCACCAAAAAGCCTCACCAAGGGCACTTACCAAAAAACCACCAAACAACCACAGATGAAGGGAACCAGTTCCAGATCAGCTACCCAGTTCCATCTTTCGATGCTACTATTCTCACTAGCTTCTGAATAAGGAGAGCGACAGCTTCGTGTGCCTTCTTTGACGCCGCTTGTTCCTCCCGCATCGCCTGGATCTGTGCTTGAAGGATGTTCCTGTCTGCCTCGCTTTGTTCCTTCGACTACTGAAAATGGCGAACTAATGCCTGCAGTTCATGCTTCCCTGCTCTCTCAGCATCAAGCTGAAGCTGCAGCTGAGATTTTGTTGCTTTTGTGCGGCTTGATATCAAACCTACATTCTTCAGGAATGTAGGTTTCCTTTTGTCTTTACAGAGCACCTCAGCGACAGCTTCGGTAGCAGAAAGAGGTTGGATGTGAGGACCCCGGATTAACTATCCGAGATACTCGTTATGTTTCCTGCAACAATCCCATGATCAGTCTGTTGTTGCACATAACTCGAATTGGCATCACAGTACACCCATAAATACCGAATAAATATACTTACTTGATTGAAGCCGTAACTTCAACAGGTACTTGCAGCGGAAATCACCAAACAACGTGGAGCCCAAGTCATTTGCCATACGACCCTACAGGCAGCTGACTGGGAAGCGCCCTAGTTCGCATTGACGTCAGTGAATGCCCTTTTTCTCTTCGAGCGGCTCTTCTTCAAAATCTGGCTAAGACAATAGCCAGGGACGAAACCAATATGAGTACATTTGAATGTACTCGCAAACTACCCCCGGAGTGAGCATGCACTACTCTTTTTATTGTTTAAATAAAATTTCGTTTGCTTTGAAAACTCTATATCCTTGTTGAAAAAGAGAAGGACAGACTTTTGTTTAATAAAACCTTGTTTTGAAACCTCTATATCTTTATTGAAAAAGGAAAGAAGGCTTTTAGAACTTTTCCCATAAATCTGTCTTTGTAAGAAGTCTCTTTAAAATCTTTTCCCGAAATATATCTTTGTTGAAAAGTGATAAGAAGTCTCTTTTAAAACATTTTCCCGGAAATTCACCATTTTGTTTATTTCCCCAAAACTCCTCCTTTTTCGACCATAGCCCTTCATGGTCAAAACATTTTCCAACAACCTCATGCCAGCCCTTCGGTATAGTTGCATAAAACATTTTCCACTTTCAAATCACAAAACTCAGCACTTCTCGACCATAGCCCGTTATGGTCTTCTTCTTTCCCAGCAACCTCATACCAGCCCGTCGGTATAGTTGCAGATACAACACATCTCCATTTTATTTTCAAATCTCAAAACTTTGCAAAACTTGCACATAGGTCAAGGTAGGGCCTCCCAACTGTCCATATCCGAGGACTCGGCTATTCGAATAGTTTTACCCTCTGCAGAGGTAGCACGCTTTCCCCACATCCATCCGGTAACTCATCGTGTCAGCCACGTCCCGCCATACAAGGTGTATGCGAAGTTGAGTCACCGACCATAGCCTGTCCTTTGCTCATGCTAGTATCGGACCCTGCCGCTACGAAACTTTCCAACAGACTTAACCCAGCCCGTCGGAATCTAAGTGTGAGGACTCGTAGTTCTACCCGGCGATTTATGGTGGAACCTTCAATCCTCTTTCTCCAATACACTCATACCAACCCTGTTGGCAGACTTCTCTTAAGAGGACCCAGGTCAGGGGGTAGGTCCTCAGACCATCCCCTCATGGAACGGGGTCATCCCCGGTGTTGAGGCATCCCATACTAATATGAGCAAACTATATGACTACGCCCTTTCCCATATGTGGGTAAATGTGGTCGCACAGGGTATCGGCTGGTCGACGTAAGTACAAGGACACAATGTGCATTTTTCATAAACATCACCATTCTCCATTTTTCCACTTCAACACCGACATCTCGGCATTCCATATCCACACAAGTATTTTCAAAGGAGTTTGGAGTAAACAATATTTTTCCCATCCTATAGTTTGAAAAAGAAATTCCAGCTAATATCTCCATATAGGGTGTCAAAATAATATACTTGTAATTTGGAAAAAGGGTTTTCAAAATCATAGCTTTAGTGGCAACACCACATAAATCACTTATGCTCTTTATAAGTAAAACATGTGAACCAAAATAGATGTATATAAATGCAAGCTCAGAGGATAGCTTGCCTGATTCCAGCATAATGTCCCTGGACTTCTCCTCACTGATCAAGAAATAAACTCTGATTCCTCTTCAATAAATTCTCTCCAAATATCACTCCGGTAGCGTTTATATCTAGCGTCGCGAACATGAAAATAAAACAACACACAATAAGCAAACCAAACCACAAGTGGTATACAAACAAGTAATCAAACCACAACATAGTACTAGTTTAATCAAGCAACAAACTAGGATCTACTCTAAGAATACTTCAAGGAAAACTGTCTTAATAACAAGCCTAGCACAATTTATTTACTAAAGCTACAACAATCATAAATAAAGATACAAGTTGAACTAAAAACAAACACTAAACAACCATCACCACACTTAGCTAGATGCTATCAAGTAATTAACCCAATCAAGCAAAACAACACATAACCACATGTTTAACTCTATGCTTAACAAAACAATTTACTTAACAAGCCCATTTACTCAGACAAAATTATAAAGGCATTATACTAGCAGGAGTATAACACCATACACATGCCAAAACAAAAGGGCACAAGGGCATTCTCAATTAGAGGTAATTAACAACCATTTTTCCTAATCAGGAAATACTTCAGAGAAAAGTTAAGCCACCAATTAATCTTTGTAATTCAAAATATCTCACCAAGCTAAGGTGGATACAGTAACAAGATACTTAAGCTAGTACTCAACTCAAGGATCATCAAGTTTATCAAGCAATGCAAACATATTACTAACACCAACATGTCTAACAAATACCACTAACAGTACTAACATATTATAACCTGCTAAACAATAATAACATGCAAGCAACAGTACCACACAATCATTAACCAGCAAGGCATACATGTTAATCACACACAATATTCTCACATCAAAATAAACAAGCTTAACAAACTCCTAATTACTAGGAGAAAAGCTATATAGGGAATAAAACCCTAACAAATACATGACTCACAAGTAGTTCTCCTAACATGCTAGTAAAATAAGGAAACATGCCACAACAGTGGGTTGCAACCCTACACATGCTAGGAAACACATTTATAACCACAAAGTTATAACACAACAATTAATTAAAGGCCTAATAAAAATAGGCAGAAAAGGTCTAAACCTTATAATTAGCACCACAGTCAATCAGTGACTCCTAAATTCAAACCAAGCTAGGGATATGTTCTCCTACACATATAGAAGACAAACCAATTGGATTTACTCCAAAAATCATCTCACAAAAATCTACAAAAATCACCAAAGTGCCACTGGTGTGTTTACAAGAATGAATAGAACTTTTGTTTTAGGTTTCATTTGCAAGCAAGACCAACAGATCTCGAAAGGTATCACTTCAGGCTTTCCATAGAATTTTAGTTTGAAATCTTTGGAGTTGTAAAACTCTAGATATTAAATATTTAGTGAAAAAGATACTTTTGACAAGATTTAATCTAGACAACATTTTAAATTATATTTTTGCAAACAGCCAGTTCTGGATGTTTAAGAAAACACATAAGAACACTACAAAATTTAAATCACTCAAACATCTATCACAGATCTAGCACAATCGAATTAAAGCTACACTGCAATTTAACAGGAAATAAGAACAGAGAATAGATTTATTAAAGAAAAACATGAACGGGCCAGATCTGGCCCAGATCTGGCCGTGCAGCACAGGGCGCGGCCCAGCTAACGGCCCAAGCCCGACGTGAAGCGGTACGAGGCCTTCGTCTTCCTCCCGAACGAGCACGACCGAGCGAGGCGAGCTGGAGCTCCGGGTGAAGACGGTGTCGGCGTCTCCGGCGCTCCTAAAAGAAATAGCGATTGTCCACGAGTTAGCTCACGAGGAGGGGATCTCAGGGAGACTAGAATGGCGTGGAATGGTGGACGGAGCTGCTCGTGAGCTTCCCGGCAAGGTGGCGGCCGGAGCGGAAGAGGATGAGCTCGGAGGGGACAAATCCAGGTGCCCCTTCTCGATTCCTTGGACGGAGATGCAGAGGACGACGAGGCGGTGTCGATGGTGGTCCTAGAATTGCTCGGGGAGGCTCCAATCGCCGGCGATGTGCGACGGCAGCCCGAGCTAGGGTTCGGCCATGGAGAGAAACAGAGGGAGAGGGAGAGAGCAGGAGGGCGAGTGAGAGATGAAGGAGAGCAGAGCGTCGTGGTGGGGGGCCTCTTTATCCTTCTTCGACGCGGCAGGAGAGCGCGAGGGGGGGTCCGGGCGGCGAGCGACGTCGAGCGAGGACGAGGAACATGGCGCCGTGCCGTGCGGCCACTGTGGCTACAGGAAGAAGATCAAGATTTTGCAGAAAACCCCCTAGACTTCTCTTCCCATTTACATCCAGGTCCTTTTCTGCTTCTTTTATTTCCTTTTAAAACCAGCAGCATTTTAGGGAATTAATTGGGGCAGTAAAACATTTTATAAAAATTTGAAAATATTCATGTAGCCTCCTCATAACACGTAGAAGCTCCACAAAAATTGAGGTGTCAAAATAAAATGTTTTGAACAACTTTTGTTCATAGGGTTTAAATATGGCATTTTTCTTAAAAACAAATTTATAATCCTTTAGAAATTTTAAAGCAAGTTCAAATATTATTTTTGAACTCTTGGAACTTCCTTGACAAATATATTAACTTCACATAGTTTTTATTTTCATAGAGAAAATATTTGTTTGAAGGAAATAGATAGTTAAGTAGGGAAAGTAATTTATTAAGATCATTTCTTTAATTCATGATCTTAATTTTCCATTTGTTGAATAATTTGAGGAGTTTGCTTTAAATTTAAGTCACATTCCAAATTTGGGACCAGTGGGTTTCCAACTTAGCACTCAAGTACATTGGTGTAATTATCCACCCAAGCAAACAATAAGACAAGAATTAACAATCAATACAATCATAAGTCCAACAAGCAAACAATCACAACAAGATCAACATCACTTCCAAGTCCACACAATTCAAACCACAAGAATTAATCACACCACCATTTACATAATTAGCAATACTATCTTATAAAAATGATCACACTTAATTATGACAAGATGATGTTTAAAATTATCTCAGCTCCACCTTTGTATTTTTGAAAAGGGTTTTGAGCAAGACAACATATGTGGGGTAATATATTTCCCACTTGTGTTCTTTTTAAAATGAAGTGATAATCAAAGTTTATAAAATGGGAGTTGCATACACATGCAAAATACCAGGGTTGAGAAATAGGTAGGAGATAGCATATAGATCCCCATAATTTTGGAAACACATAATTTTGGAAATACTTTTACTTTCTCAAATACTGGTATTAGTTTTGGTTGCTGATAAACCAGGTGTCATTGAAATGGAGTTGGCCAAAATAAGAATGGAAAAGATACATGGAATATTTTCTTGTCATAACATGATCACCAAAGTTAAATATATTTTTATATTGGTTGGGTCTTATATTTACTAGTCAAACAACTTAAACAACAAGTCACACAAGTTCAAACATAGCAATGGGAAGGAAAACACAATCATCAGTGAAACATTTCAAAAAGTTTTTGTTGGTTCTGAATTTTGGGTCTTGTAAAACTAAGTTTTTCTTAGTTCCAAAATTTGGGATGTTACATTGGATCACAGAGCCATCTTCTAAGGTTGATACCACCATCTTCGATTCCATTTCAGCCTAAAAAAACATGTAAAAGCATAAGATGTAACAGCATCTGAACTAGCTTGTATGGCACATTGATATGAAATACACATGACAAGCATGTAACGAACATGGATGAAAAATAGCAGATGACAAGCGTCTACAAAACATAGTTCGAAACCATGCTGAAATAACACCACGCCCAAGTGCAGATTTTACCAGTTTTATTTGGTGGTGCTGAAATGACAAGGGATCTGAATGTACAAGGATAGATGCAACAACTGTTGAACTAGCTTGTAAGGAAAATAGATGAAAAACAGCAGATGACAGGCATGTAAGGAACATAGATGAAAAAGGCAAAAGGCAAGGATGTACTGATCAAGTAAGCATGCTGTGTACACAAACTAGTAGATGATAAGCATATGTGAAATAGCTGACGACAGGAGTTTGCAGCAGAATTCACAAAGAGAGATTCAAGAGATGAAAAGAATTCAAGGGGACTTACAATTGCTCTTTTCACAGGCGAAGTGTATCCCCCCTTCTTGCCTTTTTGCAGATTTTTGAACAATTCGAGGGCATTTAGCGAACCATTTGAGGAAAGCTCGTAGCTCCGAGAACCGGTGAGACCAGGGTACAAGATCTTTGTTCTGCTATCTTTAGCTTTCATACAGGCCGTCTACACAAACAATGTATAAACACATTAGCATCAGTCGAGATTATAGAATTGAAACAATAGCAAGCTTGAGTGAACAAAGACAAGGACCTGTTTGGCGGATGTGGACCAGGAATCGAGTAACGCACACCATTGAACGGTGTGCATGTTTTTCAAGCCTTTAGGAGGTGTCCGTGAAATACTAGACTTGCCCTTAATAGGGTCCCAATACTCGGACTTCAGATCATAGTGTCTTTGTTTTGTACGGTCCCTTAGATTTCTCAAAAGAGAATGTTTAATCATAGGGTCTCGACGTTCATAATAAACTTTGGCTGATACAAAAGAAAGAGCATTATTCAGTTTTATGACCAACAATGGAAAGAACTAGAAGCAAGAGTTAAGAACTGGAAGCAAGAGATACAAAACGTACACTAACGTGGCCGGAGAAGGCTTGATATATGTCATCCCTGTCCTTGTACAATTTGAAATGGGTAAAGAGAGGGACAACCTCCTTGACAGCTATTGAACATGCAGTAGCATACATGCTAGCAATCTTTCCGTCAGTTGGCCTTGTCATCCCCGGAGGAATAACAATTCTTAACCTCTGTCCTTTTGACTTCCTGTCCAGCTCCTTTCCCATGTTTATTCCCCTTTCCGTCCCGACAGCTAGAGCCAGCCCTCGCCCATCTACAAAATCGTGGCCCTGCTAGAGTTAGTGTTCTGCATTTTTGGATTTGACTCCGTAAATAAATAGTGTAGAGTTAGAGCATTCAATCTATGTAACATGTTACCTCCATCTCATGCAGGCTAAAGTCAGCATGACTATCTCTCCATTGGGGAAGATTCTCGTTCTCAGCAGCTTGCGACTGGACTTGGGGACCTAGCCCTTGGCCTTGGAGTGTTATCAGCTGGCCCTGGGTAGGTGACGGCTCGCGTTGGGTGGGTGTATTCTTGTGGCAGCCAGTTGCCTCGTTGTGTGTGTGGGCGCCTCCTCATTGTGATCAGCTGCCTGCTTGTTTGGGGTGGGTGTCTCCTCGCAGTGGGGAGCTGCCTCCTTTTGTGGGGCAACTGCCTGCTCGCATTGGGCAGCTTCCTGCTCGCCTTGGGCTGCATCCTGCTGGCCTTGGGAGCTTCCTGCTCGCCTTGGGCAGCATCCTGCTGGCCTTGGGGAGCTGTCAGCCGCGTGGGGAGGCTGCCTTCTTTTTCTTGTGCTTGATAGGTGTCTCGATGCTATCAGGCTTGCCAGCACTATGTCTTGTACGCCGTAGTGGTTGCGGGTGTAGTTGATACTCCAAATTCAGTTTGCCTTTTTACTGGATCCCCTAGTCTCAGATTTTTTTTGTGTTCACTGCATCTGCGTTGACGCGCTTATTACCAGGAGGCATTTGTCCCCCTACCGGATGTCACCCTTGCCTTCCAGCTCCTAAACTGCACAGTTCATATGCACCAATCATTTGGATAGTAGCAGAAAGCCACAATGTATATGGGACAACAGTAATTAAGCTAGCAGTTCTACACAAGATAAGTAATCAGCACCTCATTGTTGAGCTAATCATGCAAGGGTGATGAGCTAGCAGTAGGGTTCAGCCTGCAGCTCACTGTCAAAGTGATTCCATTGGCATGTCTCCTTCATTGTAAAAGGTCCTTCCTGATCTTTTTAGGGGAGAGTATGGTTGGCAATGAAACAAGAGATGCTACAGACCTACCCAGTCGTGGATGGTTTCACATGATATTTTTTAGCCGTGTATCGTCCATGGGTTTTGTTTGTGGTTCTAACATGAATAAAGAGCTCAACATAAAGGATTTGTATGCCAACGATGCTTTCTTTGGAGACATTTTCGCTCAATGTTCGGGCACAAAGGAGTTGGTGATTACTATTTGCATCAAGGTTCTTGTTCAGGCTAACAAACTTTGCATTCCCGAGTCTTCGCTTCGCACAGAGGAGCGCTCATGGGACATTTTGGACGCGAAAAGACCTTCGCCATGCTCACCACCAACTACTTTTGGCCCCACATGTACCGCGATGTGAACCGCCTTGTGCGCCGATTGTTCTATATGTCTCAAAGCTAAGTTACTACCTAAACTCATGGCCTATACACTCCTTTACCCATTCCACATAAACCTTGGTCCGATATTGGCTATGGATTTCGTATTAGGTCTTCCACGAACTAAAATAAACAAGGATTCTATATTGTCGTCATTGACCGATTCTCTAAAGATGGCACAATTTCATACCATGCAATAAGACGACGATGCTTCACATATTGCTACGCTGTTCTTTAGGGAAATCGTCCATCTTCATGGAGTGCCCAAGACCGTGGTGTCGGATCGTGAAGTCAAGTTCGTCGTATTTTTGGAAGACATTGATGGCCAAGATGGGAATCAAGCAACTTTCTCCACCGCCTACCACCCTCAAACGGATGGTCAAACCGAAGTGGTGAATCAAAGCCTTTCTACACTCCTTCGTGTGTTGATCAAGCCAAATATTGAAGAATTGGGAAGAGTGCATCCCACACGCCGAGTTCGCCTATAATCGAGCACTACACCGAGCAAACGAATAGAAGCCATTCGAGATCGTCTATGGCACACCCCCTACACCGCGCTTGACATGCTACCACTTCCACTCGTGTGCAAGTTAACATGGACTTCAACAAACGCGCCGCTTACATGAAGAAGCTACATGAGGAAACAAGAGCTACGCTCAAGAAGCACAATGAAAGAACATGCTAAGAAGATGAACAAGAACAAGCGTGCCATGATATTTGAAGAAGGAGACCTTGTTTGGCTACATCTTCACAAAGATCGCTTTTCGGATGCAAGAAAGTCCAAGCTTCACCCTCGAGGAGA
>CAMZMU010000011.1:0-216348 GCA_947311845.1 Poa pratensis | reverse complement strand
TTGCTCTTGTCATTGGTCCACTTGTTGTAGGAGCCGTAGTGATGAGGACATCCTAGCTTCTACACATTCTCCACTATTAATCAGCAGGTGAATTCACTCTTATTAGATTGTACTGTTTGTGATTATGAGAATGTTATACCTAAGCCTATGCATTATGTATTAGCAGGGTTATTGATAACACAAAACATGGATGGATTAAGATCTCAAGACATGCTGGAAACCAAGAGGGAATAATGGATGATAAACTTCAGAATATAATTGCAGTGCTCGAGGGAGGAGAGGGAGGCAGGAGCACAGGGAGAGAGACATAGAGGTGGCGCAACACAATGTTGATGCATCCAAGATGGAGCTTTACACGCCTAAGGAGTGGGACCTCGAGTCCATTGGGCTGAACCCATGTTGGGTTCGGTTTGTAATATTATGGTTGCACCAAACCGAGTAGGAATAGGTTAGGGTTGCACCACGTCGGTACTGTAGCTACAGTACGCGCATGCTACAGTACGTCCCCCCCCCCCCACCTATTATAGAAGCCTAGCCGCCATAGATCAGGGCAGACTTCGTTAAAATTAAACCCTAGATTTCCAGACTTGAACAATGTTCATCTGAAATTATCCTCACCAATTTGGTGATTGTTACTGCTTGCAAATTATACGTGTTATCTGCTGTTCCACTGGGAATAAGGGATACAGGACCACTCGTGATCATTGATTGCGTGTGCAAGAGTGTGTAGTTGAGAATATCCAAAGGAATTGAGGGCTGTTGCATTGGCATCAGGGTTCATCTAGGAGAGTTGTCAGTGAAGCACTAGTTATCTATCAAGTTATCGTGAGAGTTCATCGAGAAGATCGGCCACCCCTTATCACGTAGGTTGGGCTACATCATCTCCCCCCCCCTTGGAAAAGAGTCGTCCTCGACTCTTGGTCATCCTCATCGCTTGATGTTCCAAGGTATGGCGATAGGTCGGCGACGTTGAAGGTGTCATGGACCAAGTGTTTGGAGTGGAGATGTCGATCTTGTAGGCATTGTCGTTGATGCGCTTGATAACCTTGAAAGGTCCATCTCCACGAGGGTGAAGCTTGGACTTCCTTGCATCCGGAAAGCGATCTTTGCGAAGGTGTAGCCACACAAGGTCTCCTTCTTCAAATATCATGGCGCGCTTGTGTTTGTTCATCTTCGTAGCATGGTCTTTGTTGTGCTTCTCGAAGTAGTTCTTGTTTCCTCATGGAGCTTCTTCATGTAAGCGGCTCGCTTGTCGAAGTCCATGTTAACTTGCTCACGGAGTGGAAGTGGTAGCATGTCGAGCGCGGTGTAGGGGTTGAGCCATAGACGATCTCGAAGGGTGTTCTCTTTGTTGCGCGATGTAGTGCTCGATTGTAGGCGAACTCGGCGTGTGGGATGCACTCTTCCCAATTCTTCAAGTTAGGCTTGATCAACACACGAAGGAGTGTAGATAGGCTTCGGTTCACCACTTCGGTTTGGCCATCGGTTTGAGGGTGGTATGCGGTGGAGAATAGTTGCTTGATTCCCATCTTGGCCATCAAAGTCTTCCAAAAATAGCTCACGAACTTGTCTCGATCCGACACAATGGTCTTTGGCACACCATGAAGACGGACGATTTCCCTGAAAAACAAAGTAGCAATGTGTGAAGCATCGTCGCTCTTGTTGCAAGGTATAAAGTGTGCCATTTTAGAGAAGCGATCAATGACGACAAAGATGGAATCCTTGTTTGTTTTAGTGCGTGGGAGTCCTAAGACAAAATCCATAGCTATATCGGACCATGGGTGATGTGGAATAGGCAAAGGTGTGTATAACCATGAGAGTTTAGAGTAGACTTAGCTTTGAGACATGTAGAACATCGTCGAACTAGGCGTTCCACATCACGCTTCATTCTTGGCCAATAGTAGTTGGTGGCGAGCATGGCGTAGGTCTTGTCGCGGCCAAAGTGACCCATGAGTGTCCTCCATGAGATTCCTTCAAAAGGACCAAACGAAGCGAAGACTCGGGTATACATAGTTTGTTAGCCTTAAACAAGAAACCTTTGTGCAAATAGAAATCACCAATTCCTTTGTGCTCCGAACATTGAGCGAAAATGTCTCCAAAGAAAGCATCGGTAGCATACAACTCTTTAATCTCATCCAAACCCAAGACACTAATGTCAAGACGTGTAAGTAGGTTGGCCTTGCGGGATAGAGCATCCGCGACCACATTGTCTTTACCTTTCTTGTATTTGATTACAAAGTGAAAGACTCAATGAACTCAACCCACTTAGCATGTCTTTTGTTCAAATTTGTTTGACTTTTCAAATATTTCAAGGATTCATGGTCGGAATGAATGACAAATTCCTTAGGACGAAGGTAATGTTGCCACACATCCAAAACACGAACCAAAGCAAATAACTCTTTGTCATAAATGGGGTAATTCAAGCGAGCTCCATCTAGTTTCTCACTATGGTATGCGATGGGTCTACCATTTTGCATAAGCACTCCACCAATGCCCAATCCACTTGCATCGCATTCAATCTCAAATGTCTTAGAGAAATCCGGAAGGGCAAGGAGTGGTGCTTCGGTTAATAACCGTTTGAGCTCATTGAAAGCAAAATCATGTGCATTGCCCCAAATGAAAGGTACATTCTTCTTTGTAAGTTCATGGAGGGGGCAAGCAATTGTGGAAAAATCCTTGATGAAACGGCGGTAAAATCCGGCAAAACCAAGAAAACGTCTCAACTCCTCAAGTGATGTCGGAAAAGGCCAAGTCCGAATTGCTTGTATCTTGCATCATCAACTTCAACCATCCGAAGAAACAACAAAACCCAAGAAAACAAGTTTGTTGGTGGCAAAAGTGCACTTAGAAAGATTTGCATAAAGCTTTTCATTGCGAAGAACCAACAAAACTTGAGCAACATGAGAAGTGTGCTCTTCCAAAGACTTGCTATAGATAAGGATGTCGTCAAAGTATACCACAACAAATTTCCAATGAAAGGACGCAAAACATGATTCATGAGACGCATAAAGTAGAAGGTGCATTGGAAAGACCAAATGGCATGACGAGCCACTCATAAAGACCAAGCTTAGTTTTAAATGCGGTCTTCCATTCATCACCTTCACACATGCGTATTTGGTGATATCCACTTTTAAGATCAATTTTGGAGAATATAGCGGAACCACAAAGCTCATCGAGCATATCATCAAGGCGAGGGATAGGATGGCGATACCGAACGGTGATGGCGTTGATGGGGCGACAATCCATGCAAAGGCGAAGAGTGTTGTCGTGCTTGGGTACCAAGATGACGGGCACGGCGCACGGACTCAAGCTCTCGCGGATATGTCCCATGGCAAGAAGTTCTTGTATTTGCCGCTCGATCTCCTTTGTCTCTTCGGGGTTGGTGCGGTAAGGAGCGCGGTTTGGTAGCGGTGCGCCGGGAACAAGGTCGATGCGGTGCTCGATTCCGCGTAGAGGAGGTAGTCCCGGTGGCACTTCTTGAGGGAAGACATCTTCAAAGTCCTTCAAAAGAGACAACAAAGAAGGAGGAAGGTTTGTGAAAGTGTTAGTCATAGAAACTTCACCCTTGCATATGAGCACATAGTGTAGGGTGGATGGGTTTTCTCTCAACTCCCTCATCTCTCTCTTTGTGGCAAATAGTGTAAGTTTTGTGGGAACTCTCTTTGAAGTGTCACACTCATTTGGCTTGTGGCTCTCACTCACTTTATGGTGGGTCTCTCGCTCACCACTCATCTCACTAGACGAACGATCTTGTTGTGCCCTTGCAATAGTCTTGGCGTTGTCGGCGATGACTTGACTTGGTGTCATGGGACGAAGGACGAAGGTCTTGTCGTTGTTCTTGAAGCTATAGTAGTTTGTCCTTCCATCATGCATAGCACCCTTGTCAAATTGCCATGGACGCCCAAGGAGTAAGTGACAAACGTTCATAGGCACAACATCACAATCAACCGTATCTTCATAGGCTCCAATCTTGAAGGACACTTGCACCATGTGTTGAATCTTGACGGCTCCGGTATCACTCAACCATTGCACATGGTAAGGATGTGGGTGCTTCTTGAACTTCAAGTTGAGCTTATCACAAAGTTCTTTGCTCGCTAGGTTGTGGCAACTTCCACCATCTATGATGACCTTGATGGACTTTCCATTGACTCCCGCTCTGTGTATGAAACAAGTTGCATCTTTGGTCTTCTTCTACTTGAACATTGGTGGTTAAGCTCTTGCCACAACCAAGGAAGGGTTTGTTGTCGCCATCACAATATATCTCATTTCTTCTTCTTGAGCACTTTGCATTGTGGCGACCTTGTTCAAAGCATTGTACTCATCTTCACTCATAGATTCATACTCTCCCATGTCATTGATGATCATGACCTTCTTGTTGGTGCACTCAAAAGATTTGTGCCCTTGTCCGCCGCACTTGTAACATTGCAAGAGTCTTGTGCCGGACGAAGATCCTTGAGGCGCCTTGGAAGGGAGGTACTTTCTTGAAAGGTTGAGGCGCTTGAGGTGTCGAAGTAGAGACTCTTGGAGGACCTCGAGTGTTCGCTTGAGGAAGAGCTTGTGAAGGTGTAGGAGTTGACGAAGAAGGCTTGTTGGCGTAGAATGCCTTTGTCTTGAGGTATTTGAGCTCTTCAAGCACGTGGCGCTCGGCCTTGGAAGCTTGATGTACTAGCTCACCAAAGAGGCATATGGTTGGAACTCCACGATCTTCTTGATGGGATAGTTGAGGCCATTCATGAAACGAGCCATGGATTGCTCTTCGTACTCGTTGACATTGGCTCTCATCATGGAGATTTCCATTTCCTTGTAGTACTCGTCAACCGACTTCAAACCTTGCTTCAACTCTTGCAACTTCTTGTATAAGTCTCTAGTGTAATGGCTTGGCACGAAGCGCTTGTACATTGTTTCTTTCATTTCAACCCAAGTGTCAATTGGTTGTTGGTGGTTAGCGACGCGAGCATCTTGTAGTTGTTCCCACCACAAGAGAGCATACTCTTCAAACTCCATCGAGGCTAAGGCAACCTTCTTGTGTCGGAGAAGCGTTGCACGCGGAAGATCTTGTCAACCTTGAGTACCCATGAGAAGTAAGCTTCCGGATCACTTGTGCCGTAGAACTTGGGTATGTCAAAGCGGACGTTGGTCAAGTCATCATAGTCGTCACGTGGCCACCACGTGGGAATGCACGTCCACGTCTCCTTCGGTTGAGTCCATCACCATTGTGTTGGCTTGACTCGTTATCACTTGACTCGGAACGTTGGTGTTGGTGACGATCATGAGGAAGCTCTTGACGAGGCGCATGTTGAGGAGGTAGCTCTTGTTGAGGAACGGGTTGTCGACATTGTTCGCATTGTCATGGTTTTGATGACGTGGCCTTGGAGGATGACGAGGGTGACGTCCTTGTTCACCAAAGTCATTCGCACCCGGAACGCCATTGTCATTAGCCAATGGGTCATGACGATCACGTTGTGGCGGTGGTGGTGATGGTATGCGTGCGCGACGATCATCATTTTGGTGAGGTTGTTCTTGATGCGCATTGGCATTGTTCGCGTGAAGATCATGTGGTTGTTCAACGATAGGAGGAGGTCGTTCATGGGCGTCGCTCCTTGAATCATGTGACGTTCTTGTCGAGGTTCATGACGTCCATGATGTGCTTGTGTCGACCTTGAGGTGCTTCTTGTACGGCTTGAGCGTGAAGGAGCTCGTTGTCGCGCAAGGTTGTTGATAGCTTCGGTCATCCGCTCCATGTTCGCATTGATTTCGTTGAAGTTGGCATCATGAGTTTGGAGACGGCGCTCGTAGCGGCCTAAGCCATCACGAACAAGGTGTCGAAGACCGACGAACTCGGATTGGGTGACATAGCCATGATCACCGCGAACTCCACCATGGATTTCCTCATCCGAGCTTGAGCTTCCGTTTGTACTTCCCCTAAACATTTTCAAGAACAAGTGAGATATGTGGTAAGGAAAAACCAAGACAAACTATATCCCAAGTATAATGTGGCTTGAGAGGAGAGTATCCGGTTCTAACACCCAACACACACACTTATGAGGATAGGAAGGTATGAAGTGGCAAACGAAACAAGCAAACCGCGAAAAGTATATTGTCAAAGGTAGAGAAAATCCACAATGATCAAATTACCAAAGAAACTCCAACCACAAAGTATCAAGAAACACACACAAAAGCGAATGATGGGGTTGGGCGACCAAAGGGCGAGCACTCGAAGGTAGACAACCTAACGAAGACTACGTGCTCAAATGTCACCCAACACAAGAAGGACGCTAGCTCAATTGCTTTTTGTGGGCAACGGATTTGCACAAGAGTTACACACTCACACTCACTTTGGCGGTTCTTTGTCGCAACCTACAAGAGATGACTTGGCACCACTTGATTCTTTTCTTTTCTCTCTTTTTTTTTTTTTTGACGACGATTCCTTCTCTTTTGCTAGTGCCAAGCTCTCTAACGATACACACTCGCCAATACTTGAAGACAAACACTCAACACGTGCAATGCCTCGCAATATCACCGAGCTAGTCCAATAGGTTAAGTTGCGCGAAAGGAAGAAGGGTTCACAACGGAATACAATGGTGGGGAATGTCGAGTCCTTGGTGGCGTCGTCGCTTGGCGTTGATGGTGCGTTGTAGCGGAAGCTTGTCGATGTTGTAGACGTTGCACACACCGGAAAAGGACTCAAACAACAATGGAAAAATGCCAAAACGAACCGAGGAAACAAGGGAGGAAAACTGCTTTTTCTGCCTAGCCGGTCTGGGAGCCGGTTTTGTCCGGGCTGGGAGCCGGCTGCCTCTGTAGGGTGGCCGGTTTCTGGGCCGGTTGGTCCGGGCTGTGTGCCGGCCAGACAGTTTCTCGAGATTTGCTCGATTTTGGGCGGAAAAAGTGACTAGAAATCCTCGATTTCGTGGGGAAATTGGCAAAATTAAGGCTAGGGAAACAAAAGTGGAGGGGGTCCTAAAGCAACAGATCCATGGATCAAAACTACCAAAAACTCATCAAATCGAACGAATCGGCCGAATCCCAAAATGGCTATTTTTGGTGGAAATTTTCGAATTTCTCAAAAACGAAGAAAAATTTGGTGGATTTTGGTGGAAACACAAAACAAATCCGTGTCAACCTAGAGCTCTGATACCATATGATGCGGGTAGGTCCCGATTTTCACGGATTTGTGCGGAGGGAAGGATGAACACGAAGAACACGCGAAGAACGATGAACACAAAGAGGGGAAATCAAACACACAAGGGTAAATAGCAAGTAGCAACCCGGCAAGAATCGACTGGTAACAAATCCCCGAGGGCAGCCCCCAATCCTCCTCTCCCAAGCACACCTTACTCTTAGGATTGTTTGTCCAATTGGTCAATCCAACCAACCCAATCTAGCCACTCAAAGAGGGATGATTAGCAAGTAATCGCAACTACAAGTGGAGCCTTGGTATCCTCGCAGGGATCTTCTCCTCAAGAGGAGGCCTTGGTTCATCTCCACATGTGGAGGTCTTGATTCATCTCCATAGGAGGAAAGAGACACTTTGAGAAGAAGGAGTCTAGCTCTACTTTAGTTCTCAAATCATAGTCTAACCCTAGATCTGGAGGGGAAAGGTCTATTTATAGTCTAAGCCACGAAGTGGGGAAAGGTGGGGGAATACAAGGCACTTGGCCCGTCATGCACGCAGGCAGCAGGGTGCCCGGTTCCAGGGCCGGTTCAGCCGGGTTGGGGGCCGGCTCTGCAGGGTAGCCGGCCTGGGAGCCGGATCTGGCCGGGCTGGAGGCCGGCTGCCTCTGGCTGCAGGCCGGTTCCTGGGCCGACTGGTCCGGGCTGGCAGCCGGCCAGGCAGTTTTGCCCCCTTCTTCTTCTTCTTCTTGACCAACTTCTTGTGTCTTTCCGGGGTCAACTTCTCCATCATCTTGCGTCGCCTCTTGGCCATCTTCATAGGGGTCTTCAGGTCCACCATAGCTGAGCACACATAAAGTATCGGAATGAAGTAGCAAGCCATTCAAGGAAGTGCTAAGGTCACACATACCTAGGAGTGAATTCACCTTATCATGGATAGCTTTGACTCTTGCTCTTGTCATTGGTCCACTTGTTGTAGGAGCCGTAGGTTGGGCTACATCAGTACGTATACTCCTAGATGGCTAGGAGGGGTCCACGGGGGCCCAGATGGCTAGGATTGTCGCACGTCGTTAAGGATGACCTAAAAGTGGTACTGATACACCTAGATGGCTTGGAGGGGTGCATGTGGGTCAGATGATGTAAATAGGGTACGTATACTCCTAGATGGCTAGGAGGGGTCCACGGGGTCCAGATGGCTAGGATTGTCGCACGTGGTTAAGGATGACCTAAAAGTGTTACTGATACTCCTAGATGGCTGGGAGGGGTACACGTGGGTCAGATGACGTAAGGAGGGTACGTATACTCCTAGATGGCTAGGAGGGGTCCACGGGGGTCCAGAAGGCAAGGATTGTCGCACGTGGTTAAGGATGACCTTAAAGTGGTACTGATACTCCTAGATGGATGGGAGGGGTGCACGTGGGTCAGATGAGGTAAGGAGGGTACGTATACCCCTAGATGGCTAGGAGGGGTCCACGGGGGTCCAGATGGCTAGGATTGTCGCATGTGGTTAAGGATGAACTAAAATGGTACTGATACTCCTAGATGGCTGGGAGGGGTGCACGTGGGTCAGATGACGTAAATTGGGTACGTATACTCCTAGATGGCTAGGAGGGGTCCAACGGGGTCAAGATGGCTAGGATTGTCGCACGTGGTTAAGGATGACCTAAAATTGGTACTGATACTCCTAGATGGCTGGGAGGGGTGCACGTGGGTCAGATGACGTAAAAAGGTACGTACACTCCTAGATGGCTAGGAGGGGTCCACGGGGCTCCAGATGGCTTGGATTGTCGCACGTGGTTAAGGATGATCTAAAAGTGGCATTAATACTCCTAGATGGCTGGGAGGGGTGCACATGGGTCAGATGACATAAGGAGGGTACGTATACTCCTAGATGGCTAAGAGGGGTCCATAGGGGTCCAGATGGCTAGGATTGTCGCACGTGATTAAGGATGATATAAAAGTGGCGCTCTTACTCCTACATGGCTGGGAGGGGTGCACGTGAGTCAGATGACGTAAGGAGGGTACGTATACTCCTAGATGGCTAGGAGGGGTCCACGGGGTCCAGATGGCTAGGATTGTCGCACGTGGTTAAGGATGACCTAAAAGTGGCACTGATACTCCTAGATGGCTGGGAGGGGTGCTGATGTGGGTAGGTCCCGATTTTCACGGATTTGGACGGAGGGAAGGATGAACACGAAGAACACGCGAAGAACGAAGAACACAAAATAGGGGAAATCAAACACACAAGGGTTAAATAGCAAGTAGCAACCTGGCAAGACTCGATTGGTAACAAATCCCGAGGGCAGCCCCCAATCCTCCTCTCCCAAGCACACCTTACTCTTAGTATTGTTTGTCCAATTGGTCAGTCCAACCAATCCATCCTAGCCACCTAAAGATGGAAGATTAGCAAGTAATCGCAACTACAAGCGGAGCCTTGGAATCCACGCAGGGATCTTCTCCTCAAGAGGAGGCCTTGGTTCATCTCCACATGTGGAGGTCTTGATTCATCTCCATAGGAGGAAAGAGACACTTTGAGAAGAAGGAGCAGGGCTCTACTTTAGTTCTCAAATCTTAGTCTAACCCTAGATCTAGTCAAAGGGGTCCCTTAAATAGTCCAAGCAACAAGGAGGACGAACGGATAAGGTTTCGTGGCCGAACTGACGAATCTGCTCCCGCACTGGCGGAAGTACCGCTGGGTTAGCCGGTGGTACCGCCAGTGCGGGCGGGCTTCACGCATCCCACGTCCCCGGTACTGACCAGTACCGCCGCTGGTACCGCTGGCGGTACCGGACAAGACCTCCGAGAGGGGGTTTCGGCGGTAGCATGTGGCGGTGGCGATTGGTGCCGCTGAGGTGGGCGCGCGTCCATCCCACGCTCGCGGTACCGGACGGTACCGCTGGCGGTACCGCTGGCGGGGGGTGGCTCGGGATGACTAGGCTAGGGGCGGTAGTACCGCTTATCCCAGCGGTAGTACCGCCGCCTGGGGATTTCTGCTCCATCTTCTTGTCTTCTTGTCCTCTTCCTTCGTCTCTTCCAAGCCACCGTCTTGGTGTCCTCCATTCCTCTTGCACCTTGGTCATCCTCTCGTGTATCCGTAGTCGACGTGACACTCCTAGTATCAACAAGAGATAGAAGATGAGTAGCATACCATCCAAAAGGGTGGGAATTGAGTTATCTATGAGGAATGAGTTCACCTTTGATATCCATGGTGACTTGTGGTATGTTGGCGTGCTTGACATGGTGATGGTCCTAGGTTGGGCTACATCATCTCCCCCCCCTTTAAAAAGAGTCGTCCTCGACTCTTGCTCATCATCATGGCAAGGAGGTAGACGTGTAGACCTTGTCGTGTGGTTCACCATGTAGTCGATGGAAATGATGTGGCACCTCTTCAACGTCCCTTCGCCTTTCAAGTAACCTACAAGACTCACAAGGAAGATGAAACAACACTCAAAGAGTAGCCAATTCTTGAAGGTCATCGCATGAGCACTTATGTAGAAGGAAGTCACCTTAGCAAGATGTCGATGTGCTCTTCTCGCAAGATCTTCCGTCATAGGAATGCGTGGTTTAAGCAACTCATGGAGTCTCATCCAAAGATACGACCTACACATCAAAGACCAAGCAAACCATGTGTGTGCAAGATAGAGGAGCATATCATCAATGACATGTCCATTCATGTTCATTACACCATTAGCACAACACAAATATGTGAAAATCAACGCATATGCAAGGTCAATGTTCAAGCAATTTCTCGAAATGAACTCATGACAAGACATGCACAAATGTCATTATGGTTGCAAACAAACCATTGGAAAGAACAAGTGTTCATCATATTCGTTGCAACACATAAATCATTCATATGAAAGACCAAGGTAACATTCTTGTCAAAGGGGAAACCAATAGCACCCACATGTTTGCAAACAAACCAAAGCAAGAGAAATTGTTCCACTTGTTTGATGCAAAACATGGGAAAGGTATTAGAGCCGGGTTCGATCCACGACTCAAGTGTATGCTCTCAAGAGCTCGCATTGTCAACTCATGCTCAATGGCGGTTGACATTATTATGCGCTTACCGGCACACACAAGACACCATGTGAAGAAATGATGTGCACGGTATATGAATACGTCATCCATCATGACGCGTCTCTTCATTTGCACAACACCAACCACACCAAAATCAAATGGAAAATATGACATATGTGGATGGTTACTATGCAAATTGAAGGATGGAACAAGGTCCATAAAAGATAATGAAAAGTCTCCACAAGGTGAGAAAGCTATGGGGGCAATCTCATAAGCCAATATATCAACATTATTGCAAACCAAGCATTTAAAAGAACAATTGTTCAATATTTTGGATGCAACAATGGGAAAGTAGCGCAAACATCGATTGCAAAACATGGGTATGGCAAAGTCATCACAAATAGAAGAATCGACATGGTCATCATTGCGGAAAGCGTGAACATTGTTGTCAACAAACATTGGAAAAGAGCAATTGTTCGTCATGTTTGAATTGACAACGGGCGAGAATTGGAAACACTCGTAACTAGGCATGTCAATGGAAAAATCATCACAAATAGGTGATTCCACATGATCAACATTGGAAGTATCACATGGGAATAAAAATGTATCATATGATGGGGCAAGGAAATCATCCATAGCATGCAGCAATCAAAATTCGTCATGTCCACTAGCGGGATCATGGTCACATCAACACCCATACCTTTGTTGTCCTTCTCATGTGAAGTAGGTGTTGAAGTAGGGGCCTCTATGTGGCCGACTCGTTCATCTTGATGTAGGCATGTGGTGGCATCATCATCATCCATGAAACCTAGCACACGATGAGAGAACACACTAGAGGAAGATGGTAAGTTGTTAGAAAGCAAAGTGGCCTCACTTGCCCTATCAACTACCTCTCTCAACTCAAATGGTGTATCACTCATTCCCTCAAAGCGAAAACACTCAAACTCGCATATGGTGGAGGCACTCAACTCACTCTCGCTCGCACTCAAGTGGGCTAAGTGGCTCTCATTCTCACATGGGATTGGTGCTATCTCATCATTGAAGCACATGAGGGTAGGCTCGGTTTCCTCATCTCCACACGCCTCCAAGGTTGAAGGGAAACTCCCATGCTCAACCTTCTCGAGCTCATCGCCTCCAAAGATGCATGCCATAGTTTGGCCATCCTCATTCAACGCATCCACCAATGTGATAGCATTGCTCATGCTCGCCTCCGTGGTCGAAGGGAAATCCCATTCTCGACCATCTTCTTGTCGCCCTCATCTCCATTTGGGCACTCCCACATCATGTGACCATTGCCATCGCATATTGGACACGAGAGATTGGGACATTCTCGTGGACCATGGTCTTGGCCTTGGCAATTGTCGCATATGCGTTCTTCCTCATGCCATATGGGAGTCCAAGTGTCTCGGCGATCTCTAGGGTGAGGTGGTGGCGAAGGAGTGCGTTCATGGCGTCCACCATTTGAGCGATGAAGCTCTTGATGTTCATTCTTTTGGTACGCTCGAGGTGAGTGTTGACGTTCTTGTCGAGGTTCATGACGTCCATGACGATCGCGTTGTTGTGGTGGTGGTGATGGTAGGCGGTCATGATGTTCCCCATTTGGGCGTTGACGCTCTTGATGCGCGTTGGCATTGTTCACGCTAGGAGAACGTGGATGTTCCACGTGAAGACGATGTCGTTCATGACCGTCGCGCCTTGGGTTATCTTGAAGATCTTGATGTGGTTCACCTTGACGAGGACCATGACGCGTATGCCTTGATTGTGACGACCTTGAAGTGTGCCTTGTGCGGCGCGAGCTTGGAGAAGAGCGATGTTGCACAAGGTTGTTGATAGCTTCGGTCACTCGCTCCATAGACGCTTCTTGCGCATGCATGCGGTTGTTGAAGTTGGCTTCTATAGCTTGACGACGTCGTTCATAGTGGCATAAGCCATCACGAAGAAGGTGTCCAATACCAACGAACTCGTCAAGTGTAACATAGGCATGATCACCTTGAACTTCACCATGGATTTCCTCATCCGAGCTTGAGCTTCCGTTTGTACTTCCCCTAAACATTTTCTCAAGAAACAAGTGAGATGTGGGTAAGGAAAACCAAGACAAACTATATCCCAAGTATAATGTGGCTTGAGAGGAGAGTATCCGGTTCTAACACCCAACACACACACTTATGAGGATAGGAAGGTATGAAGTGGCAAACGAAACAAGCAAACCCGACGACAAGTATATTGTCAAAGGTAGAGAAAATCCACAATGATCAAATTACCAAAGAAACTCCAACCACAAATTCAAGAAACACACACAAAAGCGAATAATGGGTTGGGCGACCAAAGGGCGAGCACTCGAAGATAGACAACCTAACGAAGACTACGTGCTCAAATGTCACCCAACACAAGAAGGACGCTAGCTCAATTGCTTTTTGTGGGCAACGGATTTGCACAAGAGTTAACACTCACACTCACTTTGGCGGTCTTAGCTTTGTCGCAACCTACAAGAGATGAAACTTGGCACCACTTGATTCTTTTCTTTTCTCTTTTTTTTTTGATTTTTGCTTTTTGACGATGATTCCTTCTCTTTTGCTAGTGCCAAGCTCTCTAACGATACACACTCGCCAATACTTGAAGACAAACACTCAACACGTGCAATGCCTCGCAATATCACCGAGCTAGTCCAATAGGTAAGGTGCACGAAAGGAAGAAGGGCTCACAACGGAATGATGGTGGGGGAAATGTCGAGTCCTTGGTGGCGTCGTCGCTTGGCGTTGATGATGCGTGGCTGCGGAAGCTTGTAGATGTCGTAGACGTAGAGCACACCAAGAAAGGACTCAAACCAAAGAGGAAATGCCAAAACGAACCGAGGAGAAAGAAAAAAATTTCTGCAAAAATTGGCCCTGGCGGTAGTACCGCTTAACCCGGCGGTAGTACCGCTGCAGTCGAATCTGCTCGACTTTGACTCGATTTTGGGGAATTTGGGGTCCAAAATTTCCTCGAATCCGTGGGAAATTGGCAAAATTAAGGCTAGGGAACGCAAACAAAGGTGGAGGGGGTCCTAAAGCAACAGATCCATGGACAAAAACTACCAAAAACGCAACGAATCGACAGATCGGCTCGAATCAAGGCAAGGCTATTTTTGGTGGAAATTTTCGAATTTCTCAAAAACGAAGAAAAATTTGGTGGATTTTGGTGGAAACACAAAACAAATCCGTGTCAACCTAGAGCTCTGATACCATATGATGCGGGTAGGTCCCGATTTTCACGGATTTGGACGGAGGGAAGGATGAACACGAAGAATACGCGAAGAACGAAGAACACAAAATAGGGGAAATCAAACACACAAGGGTAAATAGCAAGTAGCAACCTGGCAAGACTCGATTGGTAAGAAATCCCCGAGGGCAGCCCCCAATCCTCCTCTCCCAAGCACACCTTACTCTTAGGATTGTTTGTCCAATTGGTCAATCCAACCAATCCAACCTAGCCACCTAAAGATGGAAGATTAGCAAGTAATCGCAACTACAAGCGGAGCCTGGGTATCCACGCAGGGATCTTCTCCTCAAGAGGAGTCCTTGGTTCATCTCCACATGTGGAGGTCTTGATTCATCTCCATAGGAGGAAAGAGACACTTTGAGAAGAAGGAGCAAGGCTCTACTTTAGTTCTCAAATCTTAGTCTAACCCTAGATCTAGTCAAAGGGGTCCCTTAAATAGTCCAAGCAACAAGGAGGACGAACGGATAAGGTTTCGTGGCCGAACTGACGAATCTGCTCCCGCACTGGCGGTAGTACCGCTGGGTTAGCCGGTGGTACCGCCAGTGCGGGCGGGCTTCACGCATCCCACGTCCCCGGTACTGACCAGTACCGCCGCTGGTACCGCTGGCGGTACCGGACAAGACCTCCGAGAGGGGGTTTCGGCGGTAGCATGTGGCGGTGGCGATCGGTGCCGCTGAGGTGGGCGCGCGTCCATCCCACGCTCGCGGTAACGGACGGTACCGCTGGCGGGGGGGGGGGGGGTGGGTCGGGATGACTGGGTCAGGGGCGGTAGAACCGCTTATCCCAGCGGTAGTACCGCCGCCTGGGGATTTCTGCTCCATCTTCTTGTCTTCTTCTCCTCTTCCTTCGTCTCTTCCAAGCCACCGTCTTGGTGTCCTCCATTCCTCTTGCACCTTGATCATCCTCTCGTGTATCCGTAGTCGACGTGACACTCCTAGTATCAACAAGAGTTAGAAGATGACGTAGCATACCATCCAAAAGGGTGGGAATTGAGTTATCTATGAGGAATGAGTTCACCTTTGATATCCATGGTGACTTGTGGTATGTTGGCGTGCTTGACATGGTGATGGTCCTAGGTTGGGCTACATCAGGTGCACGTGGGTCAGATGACGTAAGGAGGGTACGTATACTCCTAGATGGCTAGGAGGGGTCCACGGGGGCCCAGATGGCTAGGATTGTCGCACGTCGTTAAGGATGACCTAAAATTGGTACTGATACTCCTAGATGGCTGGGTGGGGTGCACGTGGGTCAGATGACGTAAAGAGGGTACATATACTCCTAGATGGCTAGGAGGGTCCACGGGGGTCCAGATGGCTTGGATTGTCGCACGTGGTTAAGGATGATCTAAAAGTGGTACTAATACTCCTAGATGGCTGGGAGGGGTGCACGTGGGTCAGATGACGTAAGGAGGGAACGTATACTCCTAGATGGCTAGGAGAGGTCCACATGGGTCCAGATGGCTAGGATTGTCGCACGTGGGTCAGATGACGTAAGGAGGGTACGTATACTCCTACATGGCGAGGATGGGTCCACAGGGGTCCAGACGGCTAGGATTGTCGCACGTGGTTAAGGGTGACCTAAAAGTGGCACTGAGACTCCTAGATGGCTGGGAGGGGTGCACGTGGGTCAGATGACGTAAAGAGGGTATGTATACTCCTAGATGGCTAGGAGGGGTCCACGGGGGCCCAGATGGCTAGGATTGTCGCACGTCGTTAAGGATGACCTAAAAGTGGTACTGATACACCTAGATGGCTTGGAGGGGTGCATGTGGGTCAGATGACGTAAAGAGGGTACGTATACTCCTAGATGGCTAGGAGGGGTCCACGGGGGTCCAGATGGCTAGGATTGTCGCACGTGGTTAAGGATGACCTAAAAGTGTTACTGATACTCCTAGATGGCTGGGAGGGGTACACGTGGGTCAGATGACGTAAGGAGGGTACGTATACTCCTAGATGGCTAGGAGGGGTCCACGGGGGCCCAGAAGGCAAGGATTGTCGCACGTGGTTAAGGATGACCTTAAAGTGGTACTGATACTCCTAGATGGATGGGAGGGGTGCACGTGGGTCAGATGAGGTAAGGGGGGTACGTATACCCCTAGATGGCTAGGAGGGGTCCACGGGGGTCCAGATGGCTAGGATTGTCGCATGTGGTTAAGGATGAACTAAAAGTGGTAGTGATACACCAAGATGGCTGGGAGGGGTGCACGTGGGTTAGATGACGTAAATTGGGTACGTATACTCCTAGATGGCTAGGAGGGGTCCAAGGGGGTCAAGATGGCTAGGATTGTCACACGTGGTTAAGGATGACCTAAAATTGGTACTGATACTCCTAGATGGCTGGGAGGGGTGCACGTGGGTCAGATGACGTAAAGAGGGTACGTATACTCCTAGATGGCTAGGAGGGGTCCACGGGGCTCCAGATGGCTTGGATTGTCGCACGTGGTTAAGGATGATCTAAAAGTGGTATTAATACTCCTAGATGGCTGGGAGGGGTGCACATGGGTCAGATGACATAAGGAGGGTACGTATACTCCTAGATGGCTAAGAGGGGTCCATAGGGGTCCAGATGGCTAGGATTGTCGCACGTGATTAAGGATGACCTAAAAGTGGCACTCTTACTCCTACATGGCTGGGAGGGGTGCACGTGGGTCAGATGACGTAAGGAGTTTACGTATACTCCTAGATGGCTAGGAGGGGTCCACGGGGGTCCAGATGGCAAGGATTGTCGCACGTGGTTAAGGATGACCTAAAATTGGTACTGATACTCCTAGATGGCTGGGTGGGGTGCACGTGGGTCAGATGACGTAAAGAGGGTACATATACTCCTAGATGGCTAGGAGGGGTCCCCGGGGGTCCAGATGGCTTGGATTGTCGCACGTGGTTAAGGATGATCTAAAAGTGGTACTAATACTCCTAGATGGCTGGGAGGGGGTGCACGTGGGTCAGATGACGTAAGGAGGGTACGTATACTCCTACATGGCGAGGATGGGTCCACAGGGGTCCAGACGGCTAGGATTGTCGCACGTGGTTAAGGGTGACCTAAAAGTGGCACTGAGACTCCTAGATGGCTGGGAGGGGTGCACGTGGGTCAGATGACGTAAAGAGGGTATGTATACTCCTAGATGGCTAGGAGGGGTCCACGGGGGCCCAGATGGCTAGGATTGTCGCACGTCGTTAAGGATGACCTAAAAGTGGTACTGATACACCTAGATGGCTTGGAGGGGTGCATGTGGGTCAGATGACGTAAAGAGGGTACGTATACTCCTAGATGGCTAGGAGGGGTCCACGGGGTCCAGATGGCTAGGATTGTCGCACGTGGTTAAGGATGACCTAAAAGTGTTACTGATACTCCTAGATGGCTGGGAGGGGTACACGTGGGTCAGATGACGTAAGGAGGGTACGTATACTCCTAGATGGCTAGGAGGGGTCCACGGGGGCCCAGAAGGCAAGGATTGTCGCACGTGGTTAAGGATGACCTAAAGTGGTACTGATACTCCTAGATGGATGGGAGGGGTGCACGTGGGTCAGATGAGGTAAGGGGGGTACGTATACCCCTAGATGGCTAGGAGGGTCCACGGGGGTCCAGATGGCTAGGATTGTCGCATGTGGTTAAGGATGAACTAAAAGTGGTAGTGATACACCAAGATGGCTGGGAGGGGTGCACGTGGGTTAGATGACGTAAATTGGGTACGTATACTCCTAGATGGCTAGGAGGGGTCCAAGGGGGTCAAGATGGCTAGGATTGTCACACGTGGTTAAGGATGACCTAAAATTGGTACTGATACTCCTAGATGGCTGGGAGGGGTGCACGTGGGTCAGATGACGTAAAGAGGGTACGTATACTCCTAGATGGCTAGGAGGGGTCCACGGGGCTCCAGATGGCTTGGATTGTCGCACGTGGTTAAGGATGATCTAAAAGTGGTATTAATACTCCTAGATGGCTGGGAGGGGTGCACATGGGTCAGATGACATAAGGAGGGTACGTATACTCCTAGATGGCTAAGAGGGGTCCATAGGGGTCCAGATGGCTAGGATTGTCGCACGTGATTAAGGATGACCTAAAAGTGGCACTCTTACTCCTACATGGCTGGGAGGGGTGCACGTGGGTCAGATGACGTAAGGAGTTTACGTATACTCCTAGATGGCTAGGAGGGGTCCACGGGGTCCAGATGGCAAGGATTGTCGCACGTGGTTAAGGATGACCTAAAATTGGTACTGATACTCCTAGATGGCTGGGTGGGGTGCACGTGGGTCAGATGACGTAAAGAGGGTACATATACTCCTAGATGGCTAGGAGGGGTCCCCGGGGTCCAGATGGCTTGGATTGTCGCACGTGGTTAAGGATGATCTAAAAGTGGTACTAATACTCCTAGATGGCTGGGAGGGGGTGCACGTGGGTCAGATGACGTAAGGAGGGAACGTATACTCCTAGATGGCTAGGAGGGGTCCACAGGGGTCCAGATGGCTAGGATTGTCGCACGTGGGTCAGATGACGTAAGGAGGGTACGTATACTCCTAGATGGCTAGGAGGGGTCCACGGGGTCCAGAAGGCAAGGATTGTCGCACGTGGTTAAGGATGACCTTAAAGTGGTACTGATACTCCTAGATGGATGGGAGGGGTGCACGTGGGTCAGATGAGGTAAGGAGGGTACGTATACCCCTAGATGGCTAGGAGGGGTCCACGGGGGTCCAGATGGATAGGATTGTCGCATGTGGTTAAGGATGAACTAAAAGTGGTACTGATACTCTAGATGGCTGGGAGGGGTGCACGTGGGTTAGATGACGTAAATTGGGTACGTATAATCCTAGATGGCTAGGAGGGGTCCACGGGGGTCAAGATGGCTAGGATTGTCGCACGTGGTTAAGGATGACCTAAAATTGGTACTGATACTCCTAGATGGCTGGGTGGGGTGCACGTGGGTCAGATGACGTAAAGAGGGTACATATACTCCTAGATGGCTAGGAGGGGTCCCCGGGGGTCCAGATGGCTTGGATTGTCGCACGTGGTTAAGGATGATCTAAAAGTGGTACTAATACTCCTAGATGGCTGGAAGGGGTGCACGTGGGTCAGATGACGTAAGGAGGGAACGTATACTCCTAGATGGCTAGGAGAGGTCCACAGGGGTCCAGATGGCTAGGATTGTCGCACGTGGGTCAGATGACGTAAGGAGTGTACGTATACTCCTAGATGGCGAGGATGGGTCCACAGGGGTCCAGACGTCTAGGATTGTCGCACGTGGTTAAGGATGACCTAAAAGTGGCACTGATACTCCTAGATGGCTGGGAGGGGTGCACGTGGGTCAGATGACGTAAGGAGGGTACGTATACTCCTAGATGGCTAGGAGGGGTCCACGGGGGCCCAGATGGCTAGGATTGTCGCACGTCGTTAAGGATGACCTAAAAGTGGTACTGATACACCTAGATGGCTTGGAGGGTGCATGTGGGTCAGATGACGTAAAGAGGGTACGTATACTCCTAGATGGCTAGGAGGGGTCCACGGGGGTCCAGATGGCTAGGATTGTCGCACGTGGTAAAGGATGACCTAAAAGTGTTACTGATACTCCTAGATGGCTGGGAGGGGTGCACGTGGGTCAGATGACGTAAGGAGGGAACGTATACTCCTAGATGGCTAGGAGGGGTCCACGGGGGTCCAGATGGCTAGGATTGTCGCACGTGGTTAAGGATGACCTTAAAGTGGTACTGATACTTCTAGATGGATGGGAGGGGTGCACGTGGGTCAGATGAGTCAAGGAGGGTACGTATACTCCTAGATGGCTAGGAGGGGTCCACGGGGGTCCAGATGGCTAGGATTGTCGCACGTGGTTAAGGATGAACTAAAAGTGGTACTGATACTCCTAGATGGCTGGGAGGGGTGCACGTGGGTCAGATGACGTAAATTGGGTACGTATACTCCTAGATGGCTAGGAGTGGTCCAAGGGGGTCAAGATGGCTAGGATTGTCGCACGTGGTTAAGGATGACCTAAAATTGGTACTGATACTCCTAGATGGCTAGGAGGGGTGCACGTGGGTCAGATGACGTACGGAGGGTACGTATTCTCCTATATGGCTAGGAGAGGTCCACAGGGGTCCAGATGGCTAGGATTGTCGCACGTGGGTCAGATGACGTAAGGAGGGTACGTATACTCCTAGATGGCGAGGATGGGTCCACAGGGGTCCAGACGGCTAGGATTGTCGCACGTGGTTAAGGATGACCTAAAAGTGGCACTGATACTCCTAGATGGCTGGGAGGGGTGCACGTGGGTCAGATGTCGTAAGGAGGGTACGTATACTCCTAGATGGCTAGGAGGGGTCCACGGGGGCCCAGATGGCTAGGATTGTCGCACGTCGTTAAGGATGACCTAAAAGTGGTACTGATACACCTAGATGGCTTGGAGGGGTGCATGTGGGTCAGATGACGTAAAGAGGGTACGTATACTCCTAGATGGCTAGGAGGGGTCCACGGGGGTCCAGATGGCTAGGATTGTCGCACGTGGTTAAGGATGACCTAAAAGTGTTACTGATACTCCTAGATGGCTGGGAGGGGTACACGTGGGTCAGATGACGTAAGGAGGGTACGTATACTCCTAGATGGCTAGGAGGGGTCCACGGGGGTCCAGATGGCTAGGATTGTCGCACGTGGTTAAGGATGACCTTAAAGTGGTACTGATACTCCTAGATGGATGGGAGGGGTGCACGTGGGTCAGATGAGGTAATGATGTAGCCCAACCTAGGACCATCACCATGTCAAGCACTCCAACACTCCACAAGTCACCATGGACATCAAAGGTGAACTCATTCCTCTTCGAGAACTCACTTCCGACCCTTTTGAATGGTATACTACTTGACCATCGTTCCCTTTACACTTCTAGGTGTGTCACCACGATTACGAGTCCACGGGAAGATGGCCAAGGCGCAAGAGGAATGGAGTCCGACAAGACGGTGGCTTGGAAACGGAGAAGGAAGAGGAACCAAGGAGAAGAAGAGGAGCTGTTGAAGTCCCAGGCGGCGGTACTACCGCCAGAGGCAGCGGTACTACCGCCAGGCTCCAGCCAGCGGTACTACCGCCAGCGCTACCGCCCAAGACAGCCCTCTGGAGGACCCAGCGGCAGCTCCAGCGGCACCGCAGCGGTACTACCGCTACCCAGCGGTAGTACCGCCAGGCGCAGCGGTACCACCGCTGCGGGACGCCAGGCGCTTCAGGAAGCCTCCAGCGGTACTAGCGCCAGGAGTAGCGGTACTACCGCTGCGGAGCCAGACCAGCACGGGATGGAGACCCTTATCCTCTCCCACCTACCCCCCTTTTGGGTCAACACTATAAATAGGCACCTACCCCCTCCAGATCTAGATAGACTATGGTTTGAGATTAGAGTAGAGCTAGACTCCTTCTTCTCAAAGGTCTCCTTCCTCCCCTTGTGGGGATGGTTCCTCCCCTAGTGGAGAAGATCCCCTTGTGGATTCAAGACCTCTACTTGTAGTTTGACTACTTGCCAATCTTTCGTCCTCGGGTGACTTTATTGGAGCGGTTCGGTTGACCGTTGGAGAAACAACCATCCAAGATCCCTTCTTGTATCAACTTGCCGATCTCCCACCTTCGTGTGGATTCTATTGGGCCGGTTGGACCGACCGGTAAGGGAAACGGTTCTTGTATCTTGTGTGTGTTCTTGTGTTCGGGCGTTTTTCCTTGTGTTCTTGGTGTTCTTCCTCGTGTTCTTCGTGTTCTTGCGTGAGTTCGTCCACTCGTTCGTCAATCCGTGAAGATTGGGCCACCCTAGAGGACTTCTCCTCATCATATGGTATCAGAGCATGGTTGCCACGGATTTGACTTTGTTTCCCCCACAAATCCCCCAAATTTTTCTTTGATTTTGAGAAATTCGAAAATTTCCACCAAAAATAGCCCCAAATTGCTTTTGGACCGATCTGAGATTTGAGTGCGTTTTTGCAAGTTTTGATCCGTGGATCTATTGGTATACTAGTTGATCTTGCTTCCTTTGCGTTCCCATGGCCTAATTCCACCATTTGCCCCTTCGATTTGGCCATTTTCGGGTCGTTTTTCCGCCCAAAATCGCGAAAATTCGCGTTCTCGGGCAAAATCTCCGTCCCGTAGCGGTACTACCGCCCCCCTAGCGGTACTACTACCCCCCTAGCGGCACTACCGCCAGCGGTACCGCCAAAAATCGCTTTCTGTTGCTCCCAGCGGTACCTCCAGCGGTACTACCGCCCCTTACAGCGGTACCTGCAGAAAACTGAAATTTTCAGAAAATTGTTTTGGCCATATCTTTTGATTCCGGACTCCGTTTTTGGTGTTCTTCGGCTCGTTTCGAAGCTACGATCAAGGCCTTCGTCACCATGGCGGAAGATCCATCATCTATCACCACCAAAATCCGTGGGCAAGCACGAAGCTTCTACAACAAAGGGTGAAGATCGTCGACGAAAGGTATAACATCACCAACCTTTACCCCTTGCCATTCCGTTGAAAGCCACACTATATCTTTGCGATTACCATGTCCTATTGAGGCTAGCTCTTGATGATTGCTTGGGCTTTGCACATTTGCACCGTGTAGTTTCCGAGCAAAAGTTGTGAGCTAGTTCATATATCACATATCTTGTGTTGGCATAAAAAAGAACTGGGTGTGCAAAATAGAAAAGAATCAAAAGAGACAAGAAGCAAAAGTGTCAAATCAAAAGAAAGAAAGAGAAAAGAAAGAAACACCACTTGCCATATCTTGTATGAAAGCGGAAGCTCGATGAACATCTAGTAGGTGGTGCATTGTTGTGCAAATCTTGTAGCCCACCAAATAAATTGCAATCGAGCTAGTAGCTCTCCTTGTACTTGTGCAACACGAGCTTATAGTCTTCGCTAGGATCATTTGGTTCTTTAGCTCACTTCTTGGTTGCATGAGTCCCATTTATCTCTCCGCGCGTGTGTTTCCTTGAATTACATTCCTATCTTTTGAGATTGACTTGTATTTGCTTGTGATCATCGTGGTTCTCTACTTGCTTTAACAATATCTTGGTTTCCGGTTGGTTCAATTTGCTTTCCACCTACCATACCTACCTACCAACTTTTAAGCCGTGTGTGTTTTGGAGTTTGCTTTGGATACTTGAACACAAGCATTTTACTTTGTGATCGTTTCCCTTGGTTGTCCACGACGTCCAATACTATCTACAAGGTGAGAGGTTGTGTTCTAGTTCCTTTCCACTCCACATATATACACTTGTCTTGTGAGTTGACATGTTTAGGGAGAGTGAATACCACTATGGAGGCCAAGATGATAATGAGTACATGATGAGCCACAACAACTATGATGCCTCAAACTTTGAGGACATGGGGGACTACTACGACTACGCCGACAACGACCCCCATGACATGATGGATCATCACCAAGACTTCCGCTACAACTACTCCGACTACGACTCCGACTATTCGAGCGTACACGACAAGGAGCGGTACAATGACATCAAGCAACCTTCATCATATGGTATCGACTCCAAGTACATACGAATCTACCACGACTCTGACTACACAAGCTCCAAAGACAATGAGGCGCAAGTGTCTGCACCTGCCTCAACATATGGTACCAACTTCGACAACAACGACATGGTGGACCACAACTACTACGACTACCACTCTGATGACATGGTGGAGAACGTCTACGACTACTACTCTTGTAGCATGTGCGACGACTTCGACAACATGCAAGAGGAGAGGACCCCCATCACCACCATGTTCAAGAGCGGCACCACCAAGCGTCATGGCACAACCTACTTCTATGGTTCAAGCTCAAGACGGTGCTCCGACAAGAAGACCATCATGAGTTCATCTTATGGAGCTCCATCTACTTCCAAGAGTGCCAAGCTTCGCCATTTTCCATCAACTTCAAGAAGGAGCCATGACAAGGACATCGCCACGAGCGACAAGCTTCGACATTCTCCTTCAACTTCAAGAAGGCGCCACGAGAAGGACAACGCCAAGAGTGCCAAGCCTCGACACTCTACATCAACCCAAAAGCGGCGCCCCAAGAAGTGCATCGACAAGGCCAAGCCAAGCCAAGGCCCATCTAGTTCATCATGGCGACACATGAAAGATGCCAACATGAGGGATGACCAAGTGAACAAGGTTGATGCACCATTGGACAAGTTTGGCGACACTAATCGAACGTTCAAGAACCTCATGGACGCCATCGACAAGCTTGCCAAGCGTCTACATTCTTCATCACGCTCAAGAAGGCGCCACAAGAAAGATGCCAAGGTGGACCACAACATGTCACCAAGATGGCTGGGAGGGGTGCACGTGGGTCAGATGACGTAAATTGGGTACGTATACTCCAAGATGGCTAGGAGGGGTCCAAGGGGGTCAAGATGGCTAGGATTGTCGCACGTGGTTAAGGATGACTTAAAATTGGTACTGATACTCCTAGATGGCTGGGAGGGGTGCACGTGGGTCAGATGACGTAAAGAGGGTACGTATACTCCTAGATGGCTAGGAGGGGTCCACGGGGCTCCAGATGGCTTGGATTGTCGCATGTGGTTAAGGATGATCTAAAAGTGGTATTAATACTCCTAGATGGCTGGGAGGGGTGCACATGGGTCAGATGACGTAAGGAGGGTACGTATACTCCTAGATGGCTAGGAGGGGTCCACAGGGGTCCAGATGGCTAGGATTGTCGCACGTGATTAAGGATGACCTAGAAGTGGCACTCTTACTACTACATGGCTGGGAGGGGTGCACGTGGGTCAGATGACGTAAGGAGGGTACGTATACTCCTAGACGGCTAGGAGGGGTCCACGGGGTCCAGATGGCTAGGATTGTCGCACGTGGTTAAGGATGACCTTAAAGTGGCACTGATACTCCTAGATGGCTGGGAGGGGTGCTGATGTAGCCCAACCTAGGACCATCACCATGTCAAGCACTCCAACACTCCACAAGTCACCATGGACATCAAAGGTGAACTCATTCCTCTTCGAGAACTCACTTCCGACCCTTTTGAATGGTATACTACTTGACCATCGTTCCCTTTACACTTCTAGGTGTGTCACCACGGTTACGAGTCCACGGGAAGATGGCCAAGGCGCAAGAGGAATGGAGTCCGACAAGACGGTGGCTTGGAAACGGAGGAGGAAGAGGAGCCAAGGAGAAGAAGAGGAGATGTTGAAGTCCCAAGCGGCGGTACTACCGCCAGAGGCAGCGGTACTACCGCCAGGCTCCCGACAGCGGTACTACCGCCAGCGCTACCGCCCAAGACAGCCCTCTGGAGGACCCAGCGGCAGCTCCAGCGGCACCGCAGCGGTACTACCGCCACCCAGCGGTACCACCGCCAGGCGCAGCGGTACCACCGCTGCGGGACGCCAGGCGCTTCAGGAATCTTCCAGCGGTACTACCGCCAGCAGTAGCGGTACTACCGCTGCGGAGCCAGGCCAGCTCGGGATGGAGGCCCTTATCCTCTCCCACCTACCCCCCTTTTGGGTCAACACTATAAATAGGCACCTACCCCCTCCAGTTCTAGATAAACTATGTTTTCAGATTAGAGTAGAGCTAGACTCCTTCTTCTCAAAGGTCTCCTTCCTCCCCGTGTGGGGATGGTTCCTCCCCTAGTGGAGAAGATCCCCTTGTGGATTCAAGACCTCTACTTGTAGTTTGACTACTTGCCAATCTTTCATCTTCGGGTGACTTTATTGGAGCGGTTCGGTTGACCGTTGGAGAAACAACCATCCAAGATCCCTTCTTGTATCTACTTGCCGATCTCCCACCTTCGTGTGGATTCTATTGGGCCGGTTGGACCGACCGGTAAGGGAAACGGTTCTTGTATCGTGCGTGTTCTTGGTGTTCTTCCTCGTGTTCTTCGTGTGCTTGCGTGAGTTCGTCCACACCCTCCGTCAATCCGTGAAGATCGGGCCACCCTAGAGGTCCATTCCTCATCATATGGTATCAGAGCATGGTTGCCACGGATTTGACACGTGTTTCCACCCCCAAATCCACCAAAAAAAATTTGATTTTGAGAAATTCGAAAATTTCCACCAAAAATAGCCCCAAATTGCTTTTGGATCGATCTATGAATCTTGTGCGTTTTTGCAAGTTTTGATCCGTGGATCTATTGCTATACTAGTTGATCTTGCTTCCTTTGTGTTCCCATGGCCTAATTCCATCGATTTCCCCTCCGATTTGGCCATTTTCGGGTCGTTTTTCCGCCAAAATCGCGAAAAATCGCGTTCTCGGGCAAAAATCTGCGTCCCGTAGCGGTACTACCGCCCCCTCTAGCGGTACTACTGCCCCTACCAGCACTACCGCCAGCGGTACCGCCAAAAACGGCTCTCTGGTGCTCCCAGCGGTACCTCCAGCGGTACTACCGCCCCTTCCAGCGGTACCTGCAGAAAACTGAAATTTTCAGAAAATTGTTTTGGCCATATCTTTTGATTCCGGACTTCGTTTTTTGGTGTTCTTCGGCTCGTTTCGAAGCTACGATCAAGGCCTTCGTTACCATTGCGGAAGATCCATCATCCACCACCACCAAAATTCGTGGACAAGCACGACACTTCTACAACAAAGGGTGAAGAACATCGACGAAAGGTATAACTTCGCCAACCTTTACCCCTTGCCATTCCTTTGTGAGCCACACTATATCTTTGCGATTACCATGTCCTATTGAGGCTAGCTCTTGATGATTGCTTGGGCTTTGCACATTTGCACCGTGTAGTTTCCGAGCAAAAGTTGTGCGCTAGTTCATATATCATATATCTTGTGTTGGCATAAAAAAAGTGAGTGTGCAAAAGTGAAAAGACTCAAAAGAGAAAAGAAGCAAAAAGTGCCAAATCAAAAGAAAGAAAAGAAGAAACACCACTTGCCTTATCTTGTAGGAAGCGCGCAAGCTCGAAGAACATCTAGTAGGTGGTGCATTGTTGTGCAAATCTTGTAGCCCACCAAATAAATTGCAATCGAGCTAGTAGCTCTCCTTGTACTTGTGCAACACGAGCTTATAGTCTTCGCTAGGATCATATGGTTCTTTAGCTCACTTCTTGGTTGCATAAGTCCCATTTATCTCTCCGCGCGTGTGTTTCCTATCTTTTGAGATTGACTTGTATTTGCTTTGTGATTATCGTGGTTCTCTACTTGCTTTGACAATATCTTGATTTCCGGTTGGTTCAATTTGCTTTCTACCTACCATACCTTCCTACCAACTTTTAAGCCGTGTGTGTTTTGGAGTTTGCTTTGGATACTTGAACACAAGCATTTTACTTTGTGATCGTTTCCCTTGGTTGTCCATGACGTCCAATACTATCTACAAGGCGAGAGGTTGTGTTCTAATTCCTTTCCACTTCACATATATACACTTGTCTTGTGAGTTGACATGTCTAGGGAGAGCGAATGCAACTATGGAGCGTATGAGGAGGACTACACGATGAGTCACATGTACTATGATGCCCCAAGCATTGAGGACATGGGGGACTACTACGACGACTACACCGACAATGACCACCATGACATGATGGATCATCACCAAGACTTCCGCTACAACTACTCCGACTACGACTCCGACTATTCGAGTGTTCACGACAAGGAGCGGTACCATGACGTCGAGCAACCTTCATCAAATTGTATCGACTCCAAGTACGTGCGCATCTACCACGACTCCGACTACACAAGCTTCAACGACAATGAGGCGCAAGTGTCTTCACATGACTCATCACATGGTACCAACTTCGACTACGACAACATGGTGGAGCGCCACGACTACGACAACCACTCCGATGACATGGTGGAGAACGTCTACGACTACTACTCTTGTAGCATGTGCGGTGACTTCGACAACATGCAAGAGGAGAGGACCCCCATCACCACCATGTTCAAGAGCGGCACCACCAAGCGTCATGGCACAACCTACTTCTATGGTTCACGCTCAAGACGGTGCTCCGACAAGAAGGCCACCATGAGTTCATCCTATGGAGCTCCATCTAATTCCAAGAGTGCCAAGCTTCGCCATTCTCCATCAACTTCAAGAAGGAGCCATGACAAGGCCATCGCCAAGAGCGACAAGCTTCGACATTCTCCTTCAACTTCAAGAAGGCGCCACGAGAAGGACAACGCCAAGAGTGCCAAGCCTCGACACTCTACATCGACCCAAAAGCGGCGCCCCAAGAAGCGCATTGACAAGGCCAAGCTATAAAATCTCAAGGATGCCATGGACGAGCTTGCCAAGAGCATACGTCCTTCATCGCACTCTTCAAGGCGCCACAAGAAAGATGCCAAGGTGGACCACAACATGTCACCAAGCTCTAGTGGAAGCTCCAAGGAAAGGTCGCCAAGGCAACAAGCACGCCGACGCCAACATGAGGAGAAGCATCCAAATGACATTCGGCGACACCCCTCCACTCAAGAGCGTCAACGTCGACTTGAGAAGAAGACATCGACAAAGGCGCATCCAATGGTGTCCCCTAGTGCTACCACTCCAAGTGCGCCAACAAGAGATACAAGTCCCATCTTTGACGAGCTCATGGCCGACATCGACAACTTCTTCGAGAAATTAATACGTTGACACCGGAAGAAGTATGGTCACAAACATGAGGCCACAACCAAGACGGCGCCTTTATCAAGCACTTCTCTTGATATGACTTCTACAACAAGTGCCACCACCACATTGGCCCCCATAAGGGAAAATGAAAACCTTCTATGTGACAATTGCCAAGGCCAAGACCATGATCCACGAGAATGTCCCAATCTCTTGTGCCCACTATGCAATAGAAGAGGTCACATGATGTGGGAGTGCAAAGTTGGTGAACAAGACGGTGACCAAGATGGTAAAAAGACGGTCGAGCATGGGATTTTCCCTTCGACCACGGAGGCGAGCATTGATGATGCTATCACCTATGACCATGGGTCAAGTGATGATGCCGAGCATGGGATGTTCCCTTCCGCAAAGGAGTCGAGTGATGATGCCTACACTATGGCATTGACCTTTGGAGGCGAGTTGGTTGAGAAGGTTGAGCATGGGAGTTTCCCTTCAACCTTGCAGGCGTTTGTTGTTGAGAACATTGAGCCTATCCCTATGAGTTTAAGTTATGAGATGGTACCAATCCCATGTGAGAATGAGAGCCACTTAGCCCACTTGAGTGAGAGCGAGAGTGAGTTGAGTGCCTCCACCATTTGTGAGTTTGAGTGCCTTCACTTTGAGGGAATGAGTGATACACCACTTGAGTTGAGAGAGGTAGTTGATAGGTCTTGTTAGGCCATTTCGATTTCTAACAACTTAACCTCTACCTCTAGTGTGTTATCTCATTGTGTGTTTGGTTCCATGGATGATGAGACGCCACTCCTCGACTTAACGGTGCCTCAAATGGAGAAGATGTACATGGAGGATGATGATGATGCCACCCCATGTCTACTTTAAGATGGACAAGTCGGCTACATGGAAGCCCCTACTACTTCAACACCTACTTCACATGAGTGGGACTATCAAGGTATGGGTGTTGATGTGACCATGATCCCGCTAGTGGACATGATGAACTATGATTGCTTGCATGCTACCGTGCACATAACTTCTTCATATGTTGCCTTGTGTGTGCCGGTAAACGCATGATAATGTCAACCTCAATTGAGCATGAGTTGACAATACGAGCTCTTGAGAGCATACATGTGAGTAGTGGATTGAATCCAACTCTCAAATCTTTCTCATGTTTTGCATCAAACAAGTGGAACAATTTCTCTTGCTTATGGTTTGTTTGCAATCATGTTGATGCGTTTTGTCTCCTCTATGACAAGCATGTTTACTTGATCTTTCACATGGATGATTTATGTGTTGCAACAAAAATGGTGAACAATTGTTCTTTCCAATGGCTTATTTATAACCATAATGACATTTTGTGCATATCTTGTCATGATTTTATTGGTTTCTACAAATTTGGTGTTGCAACAAATATGTTGAAAACTTGCTCTTTCATGTGCTTTGTTTGCCACCATGATGATATTTCGGACATTGTTCATTGTGTGTTTTTGCCAAACTCTTCGCTTATTGCATCAAGGATGAAGACAACTTGTTCTTTCCAATGCCTTGTGTGCAATAATGATCATATGTTTCAAAATGAGATAGCTATCATTGCCTTCTCACATTTTCATGGAGTTTTTGTGTTCCCACATTTTGAGGATGTTTCGAGAAATTGCTTGCACATTGACCTTGCATATGCGTTGACTTTCACATATTTGTGTTGTGCTAATGGTGTAATGAACATGAATGGACATGTCATCGATGATATGCTCCTCTATCTTGCACACACATGGTTTGCTTGGTCTTTAATGTGTAGGTCGTACCTTTGGATGAGCCTCCATGAGTTGTCTCAACCACGCATTTCTATGACGGAAGTTCTTGCAAGTAGAGCACATCGGCATCTTGCTAAGGTGACTTCCTTCTACATAAGCGCTCATGCGATGACCTTCAAGAATTGGCTACTCTTTGAGTGTTGTTTCGTCTTTCTTGTGAGTCTTGTAGGTTACTTGAAAGGCGAAGGGACATTGAAGAAGTGCCACATCATTTCCATCGACTACATGGTGAACCACACGACAAGGTCTACACGTCTACCTTCTTGCCATGATGATGAGCAAGAGTCGAGGACGACTCTTTTTAAAGGGGGGGGGAGAGGATGTAGCCCAACCTAGGACCATCACCATGTCAAGCACTCCAACACTCCACAAGTCACCATGGACATCAAAGGTGAACTCATTCCTCATCGAGAACTCACTTCCGACACTTTTGAATGGTATACTACTTGACCATCGTTCCCTTTACACTTGTAGGTGTGTCACCACGGTTACGTGTCCACGGGAAGATGGCCAAGGCGCAAGAGGAATGGAGTCCGACAAGACGGTGGCTTGGAAACAGAGAAGGAAGAGGATCCCAGGAGAAGAAGAGGAGATGTTGAAGTTCCAGGCGGCGGTACTACCGCCAGAGGCAGCGGTACTACCGCCAGGCTCCCGACAGCGGTACTACCGCCAGCGCTACCGCCCAAGACAGCCCTCTGGAGGACCCAGCGGCAGCTCCAGCGGCACCGCAGCGGTACCACCGCTGCGGGACGTTAGGCGCTTCAGGAAGCTTCCAGCGGTACTACCGCCAGGAGTAGCGGTACTACCGCTGCGGAGCCAGGCCAGCTCGGGATGGAGGCCCTTATCCTCTCCCACCTACCCCCCTTTTGGGTCAACACTATAAATAGGCACCTACCCCCTCCAGATCTAGATAGACTATGTTTTGAGATTAGAGTAGAGCTAGACTCCTTCTTCTCAAAGGTCTCCTTCCTCCCCTTGTGGGGATGGTTCGTCCCCTAGTGGAGAAGATCCCCTTGTGGATTCAAGACCTCTACTTGTAGTTTGACTACTTGCCAATCTTTCATCCTCGGGTGACTTTATTGGAGCGGTTCGGTTGACCGTTGGAGAAACAACCATCCAAGATCCCTTCTTGTATCTACTTGCTGATCTCCCACCTTCGTGTGGATTCTATTGGGCCGGTTGGACTGACCGGTAAGGGAAACGGTTCTTGTATCGTGCGTGTTCTTGTGTTCTTGGTGTTCTTCCTCGTGTTCTTCGTGTTCTTGCGTGAGTTCGTCCACACCCTCCGTCAATCCGTGAAGATCGGGCCACCCTAGAGGTCCAATCCTGATAAGGATCAACCCCGTCAATCCTAGAGTTTTGCCCGATCTTTCACTGCGAGACGACCAAGGTAATAATTCTCCCAATTACACGATGAACGCAAACCTGGAGAAGAGGAACGACTCCAGCAAGCAACGTGATGAAGATCACCACGCCTCTAACCACAGCACGATAACACTTGATGAACACAAGCACCCTCGCAGCAATCTTTATTGATAACACGGCATCGCCGTCCCCGGAGGGATGCTTCACCAACGAGCTCAAAGTCTATGGACTGTTTTTAATCTAAACTCAAGCTAACCCTAACCTAATGCGCCCCCAGCCCCTTATATGGATGAGGTGGGGTGTACTGTAGCTACGTACTGTAGCGGCGTACTGTAGCTACAGTACCGACCTTGTTGGGTTGGACAGGCCCAAACCCAACTCACATAATTATAAAAACTAATTATTAAAAATAACAACGACACGACTAATGGAACGCCTAACTTGGTGGAGTCCTGAAATTGGGCTGCACCTCCTCCGTCGTGCCCATATCATCCTCCCCCCCTTCAAAAAGCGTTGTCCCCAACGCGTGAGGGTCTGCTCGAAAAGGTGGCGGGATATAAACAATAGCACCACGCATGTTCGCCGTCTTCAAGTCTTGCTTGCCTACCACACCACATCCTCCCTCTCGGCCTGCTTGACTTGACACAGCACTTGACGCCTCCTTTCTTCGCCACATGAACTTGGACTTCGGCGCCACCACCTTCTTCTTCTCAACACTTGATGGAGCTCTTTGCTGCTGAACATGAACCTGCTTAGCACGACCCTGCAAAGTAGTAATGCCCGGGCCACACAACTGACGAACACGTCCATCCTTGCCTCTATGCACACACACTGCTGCTCCAACAAAACGTCTCCGATGTGTTCTCACAAAACTGTGGCTGACTACCCGCGGCACCATCTGCACCGGAACACGATCAGCACCACTGTCATCGGTCTGAACACCCATGTCAACACGAACTGGAACACTCGCTGCAATACCCTTCTTCTCCCCAATAAGAGGTTTGTCTTCAACTAGCTTGTCACCAACAAACACAGGCTTGCCATCTACATGCATAGTTGAATCAATTTCTGTACCAACGCTCCTTGCATCATGCTCCACTTGCTGCAACTTAGCTATCCGCTGTTTTGGTTCAGCTTTATGCAACCTCTCCTTGTGTATCACCAGCACCACATCGGACTTGATTTGATCATCGCTCATAGGCCTCAAAGTCCGCTGCTTACCATCATGCACAAAAGAATATGTATTTGCTCTCCCGGCATGTGTAACATTGCGATCATACTGCCACGGACGGCCAAGTAACAGTCCACACACCCCCAATGGCAACACATCGCACTCAATCTCATCAACATAGTCACCAACTGTAAATGGCACACGCACCTTATGAGTTACCTTCAGCATACCGCAGCTATTCAACCACTGTATATGCTTAGGTTCAGAAATACGCCATGTGGACAATCCCAATGCTGCCACCATTGCCTTGCTTATGCCATTAGTACAGCTACCACCATCAATCATGAGCTTGCACTCCGTACCTTTTATAATGCATTGAGTCTGAAATAAACTCCATCGCTGACCCTTGTCAACTGTTTTGCAAGCATCAGCATGAACCCTCTTGAGTTGCATATTCAGCCCACTCAAAGGTTCAACCTCGGCCACTGCAGTTTCAGCGCACACAACAACCTTGTCAACATCAGACTGCTGCGCTTCAGAAATTTGTGACACGGCCTTGCTGACCGTCTGCACTGGAACAACTATCTTCACCTCCGCTGCAGGAGATGGAATAGACACAGCTGCAACCTTCGTGTCACATGTCTGCGCCCGCGGAATAACATCAGACATCCGCTGCACAACCGTGGTCACCTCCCCGGGTGTAGCACAAGATACCCGACGACGACGGGACACAATATAGTCACGCACAAATTTATTGAAGTCATGCCAAGTTGCCTTGTAAATGCCCTTACTCCACCTCTCGTTGAGCTCCACAAGCCACAAACCGTGTATCACCGCATCCACACGTCGGGCTGCAAGGTCTAACTGTGTACCCTCGTCCATGTATTCATATGTATTACACCGGTGAAACCCCTGTAACATAATACGTTCCCATGCCTCATAATCAACAACTTTTGCATAATTCTTCAGTGGCCAATTGATCGAAGAATCATCACAAGCCACACCGTTTAAGATGTCTAGATAGTCATTAAACACATCACCAGATTTCTTGCCACTTTGACACCTCTTGCCATAGTAATCACCCGAAAAAGAAGTCATTTCACGTACTGCTACAGTAACAGCAGCTTGAACTCAGACAGTACCGCGGCAGAAAAACAGCCCAAGCTGTGCTGGGCAGAATCCGAGTAGAACAAGGCACTCCACGCGAGCAAGCTGTGATCTGATTCCTCGCGATGGGAAGTTCCCTGACAGGAAAAAACAAAACAAGCCACGTGCTGCTCCTGGACTCCTGCAAAGCAACGATTCCACCAAACAAAATTCCCACGGAAATAGCAAGAAGCAATCCGATCTGCACCAGGAGTCCTCCTTCTCCACACGTTGCACCAAACTAGCGAACAACAGCCCTCGTTCGTAACAAACTAGGACTCCTCCGATTCTTTCCTTGTTCGGAAACGCAGCCAGCAGATCTGATCCGATCTCTTCTTTCCTTATTTTCGTTTTCTTCCCGAACGCAAAATCGATCCGATCTAGTGATCGTACGAAACAAGGACTCCTCGATGGCTCGATGGAAACTGCAGAGCAACTCCAATCGAGAAGCAAAACCTTCGAAACAAATCAATCTCTAATCTGCCCGATCTGACAACTGCCCGGATGATGAGCAATCAGCTAACCAATCTCCACGGACAGAAACTTGACGATCTTCCGATCTTCAGCAAAAACTAGCAGATCAATCAACAAAACTTCGCTGTGATAAACCTAGCGCTCTGATACCACATGATAAGGATCAACCCCGTCGATCATAGAGTTTTGCCCGATCTTTCACTGCGAGACGACCAAGGTAATAATTCTCCCAATTACACGATGAACGCAAACCTGGAGAAGAGGAACGACTCCAGCAAGCAACGTGATGAAGATCACCACGCCTCTAACCACAGCACGATAACACTTGATGAACACAAGCACCCTCGCAGCAATCTTTATTGATAACACGGCATCGCCGTCCCCGGAGGGATGCTTCACCAACGAGCTCAAAGTCTATGGACTGTTTTTAATCTAAACTCAAGCTAACCCTAACCTAATTATAAAAACTCATAGGCCAGGGTTCAGCTTTATGCAACCTCTCCTTGTGTATCACCAGCACCACATCGGACTTGATTTGATCATCGCTCATAGGCCTCAAAGTCCGCTGCTTACCATCATGCACAAAAGAATATGTATTTGCTCTCCCGGCATGTGTAACATTGCGATCATACTGCCACGGACGGCCAAGTAACAGTCCACACACCCCCAATGGCAACACATCGCACTCAATCTCATCAACAAAGTCACCAACTGTAAATGGCACACGCACCTTATGAGTTACCTTCAGCATACCGCAGCTATTCAACCACTGTATATGCTTAGGTTCAGAAATACGCCATGTGGACAATCCCAATGCTGCCACCATTGCCTTGCTTATGCCATTAGTACAGCTACCACCATCAATCATGAGCTTGTACTCCGTACCTTTTATAATGCATTGAGTCTGAAATAAACTCCATCGCTGACCCTTGTCAACTGTTTTGCAAGCATCAGCATGAACCCTCTTGAGTTGCATATTCAGCCCACTCAAAGGTTCAACCTCGGCCACTGCAGTTTCAGCGCACACAACAACCTTGTCAACATCAGACTGCTGCAGTACCGACCTTGTTGGGTTGGACAGGCCCAAATCCAACTCACATAATTATAAAAACTAATTATTAAAAATAACAACGACACGACTAATGGAACGCCTAACTTGGTGGAGTCCTGAAATTGGGCTGCACCTCCTCCGTCGTGCCCATATCAAATCCTCATCAGGTGCACGTGGGTCAGATGACGTAAGGAGGGTACGTATACTCCTAAATGGCTAGGAGGGGTCCACGGGGGTCCAGATGGTTATGATTGTCGCACGTGGTTAAGGATGACCTAAAAGTGGTACTGATACACCTAGATGGCTTGGAGGGGTGCATGTGGGTCAGATGACGTAAAGAGGGTACGTATACTCCTAGATGGCTAGGAGGGGTCCACGGGGGTCCAGATGGCTAGGATTGTCGCACGTGGATAAGGATGACCTTAAAGTGGTACTGATAATCCTAGATGGATGGGAGGGGTGCACGTGGGTCAGATGAGGTAAGGAGGGTACGTATACTCCTAGATGGCTAGGAGTGTCCACGGGGGTCCAGATGGCTAGGATTGTCGCACGAGGTTAAGGATGAACTAAAAGTGGTACTGATGTAGCCCAACCAAGGACCATCACCATGTCAAGCATCCCAACTCATCGCAAGTCACCACGAACCTCAAAGGTGAACTCCTTCCTCTATGTGAACCTCGATATGACACTTTGGAATGGTATACTACTTGACCATCGTCACTTTGTATTGCTAGTCATGACGAGTACGACTCCACGGGAAGATGGCCAAGGCGCACGAGGAATGGAGTCCGACAGGACGGTGGCTTGGAAGAGGAGAAGGAAGAGGAGCCAGCAGCTCCAGGAGCGGTACTACCGCTGCATGCAGCGGTACTACCGCCAGGCGTCAGACGACCCAGGCTGAAGAAGCGGAAGCTCCAGCAGCGGTACTACCGCCCGTGCGGAGCGGTACTACCGCTGCAGCTACCGCCACCTCTACCGCGCAACCGGAAATGCGTACTGTATCGCCAACGGTACTTGGCCGGTACAGGCCACGTACTACCGCTGGAGAAGAGCATCCTTTTATTCGTGCGAGTACACCGGTAGTACCACCGGGTGCAGCGATACTACCGCCCCTTTCCAGGAACGGTACTACCGCTGTATCCCAACGGTACTACCGCTGCCTGCGTGCAGAAGCAGGGAATATTCCCTTGTATCTCTCCCCACCTACCCCTTTGGGTCAAACCTATATATAGGCACCTACCCCCTCCAGATCTAGATAGACTATGTTTTGAGATTAGAGTAGAGCTAGACTCCTTCTTCTCAAAGGTCTCCTTCCTCTTCTTGTGGGGATGGTTCCTCCCCTAATGGAGAAGATCTCTTCGTGGATTCAAGACCTCTACTTGTAGTTTGACTACTTGCCAATCTTTCATCCTCGGGTGACTTTATTGGATCGGTTCGGTTGACCGTTGGAGAAACAACCATCCTGATGAGGAACGGACCTCTAGGGTGGCCCGATCTTCACGGATTGACGGGGGATGTGGACGAACTCACTCAAGAACACGAGGAACACGAAGAACACGCGAAGAACGAAGAACACAAGAGAGGGGAAATCAAACACACAAGGGTAAATAGCAAGTAGCAACCCGGCAAGACTCGATTGGTAACAAATCCCCGAGGGCAGCCCCAATCCTCCTCTCCCAAGCACACCTTACTCTTAGAATTGTTTGTCCAATTGGTCAATCCAACCAATCCAACCTAGCCACCTAAAGATGGAAGATTAGCAAGTAATCGCAACTACAAGCGGAGCCTTGGTATCCACGCAGGGATCTTCTCCTCAAGAGAAGGCCTTGGTTCATCTCCACATGTGGAGGTCTTGATTCATCTCCATAGGAGGAAAGAGACACTTTGAGAAGAAGGAGCAAGGCTCTACTTTAGTTCCCAAATCATAGTCTAACCCTAGATCTAGTCCAAGGAGTCCTATTTATAGTGTTGACCAAAAGGGGGTAGGTGGGGGAGGTTACATGGGCCTCCAACCCGTGCTGGATCCCGCAGCGGCGGTACTACCGCTGGGTTAAGCGGTAGTACCGCTGGTGCGGGCTGGTTCGGCTCTTCCCACCTCAGCGGCACCGGCAGCGGTACCAGTTGGTACCGGACAAGCGCTCCAGATGCTGGTTCTGGCGGTAGCGGCGGCGGTAGCGGTGGCGGCAGCTCTTGAGCGGTAGTACCACTTAACCCAGCGGTACTACCGCCGCCTGGGTCTTTTCTTCTCTTCCTTCTTCTCTTCCACGCGTACGCCTTGGATGAACTTGAGTCTTGGGCTTCCTTGGCATCTTCCCGGTTGTCCGTACTCGTCGTATCAAACCTAGCATAACAAAAGGGTAGATGCTCAAGTAGTATACCATCCAAAGGGCACGAAGTGGGTTCTCGTAGAGGAATGAGTTCACCTTTGAGTTCGATGACGACATGGGATGTGTTGAGGGTCTTGACATGGTGATGGTCGTGACCAGGGCGACATCATCTCCCCCCCCCTTTAAAAAGAGTCGTCCTCGACTCTTGCTCTTCATTATCATGCAAAGGAGGTAGATGTGTTGTCGAAGAATTTGAATTCACCATGCCTACAAACACTAAAGACCAAGCAACCCATGTGTGTGCAAGAAAGAGGAGCATATCAATAATGACATGTCCATTCTTTGTCATAACACCGTTAGCACAACACAATAATATGACAACGTAGTGCAAGTGCAAGGTCAAAGTGTAAACAATCCACTGGAACATCTTCAAAATGTGGGAACACAAAAACTCCATGAAAAGCTCACAATGAAGAATGTCCAAAATATCATCGTGGTGGCACACAAAGCACATGAAAGAGCAAGTTTTCAACATATTTGTTGCCACACCAAATTGGGAGAACCCATTATACTTATGACAAGACATGCACCAAATGTCATTATGGTTGCCAACCAGCCATTTGAAAGAACCATTGTTCATCATATTCGTGGCAACCCATAAGTCATCCATGTGAAAGATCAAAGAAACACGCTTGTCATTGGGGAAACCAAAAGCAACATCATGATTGCAAACAAACCATAAGTAAGAGCAATTGTTCAACTTGTTTGATGCAAAACATGAGAAGGATTTGAGAGTTGGATTCGAAGCCCAACTCAAATGTATGCTCTCGAGAGCTCGTGTTGTCAACTCATGGTCCATGGAGGTTGACATTCTATCATGAAGCTCAATGCACACCAAACCCCAAAGAAAGAAATTGTGCGCATGGTATACGAACACATCATCCATCATGACGTGACTCTTCATTTGCTCATCACCAAACACATCAAAGTCAATTGAAACATATGACATATGTGGATGGTTACTAAGCAAAGTGAAGGAGGGAACAAGGTCCCTACAAGAAAACCAAACACACAAGGGTAGGTCCCGATTTTCACGGATTTGTGCGGAGGGAAAGATGAACACGCGAAGAACGAAGAACACAAGAGAGGGGAAATCAAACACACAAGGGTAAATAGCAAGTAGCAACCCGGCAAGACTCGATTGGTAACAAATCCCCGAGGGCAGCCCCCAATCCTCCTCTCCCAAGCACACCTTACTCTTAGGATTGTTTGTCCAATTGGTCAATCCAACCAATCCAACCTAGCCACCTAAAGATGGAAGATTAGCAAGTAATCGCAACTACAAGCGGAGCCTTGGTATCCACGCAGGGATCTTCTCCTCAAGAGGAGGCCTTGGTTCATCTCCACATGTGGAGGTCTTGATTCATCTCCATAGGAGGAAAGAGACACTTTGAGAAGAAGGAGCAAGGCTCTACTTTAGTTCCCAAATCATAGTCTAACCCTAGATCTAGTCCAAGGAGTCCTATTTATAGTGTTGACCAAAAGGGGGTAGGTGGGGGAGGTTACATGGGCCTCCAACCCGTGCTGGATCCCGCAGCGGCGGTACTACCGCTGGGTTAAGCGGTAGTACCGCTGGTGCGGGCTGGTTCGGCTCTTCCCACCTCAGCGGTACCGGCAGTGGTACCAGTTGATACCGGACAAGCGCTCCAGATGCTGGTTCTGGCGGTAGCGGCGGCGGTAGCGGTCGCGGCAGCTCTCGAGCGGTAGTACCGCTTAACCCAGCGGTGCTACCGCCGCCTGGGTCTTTTCTTCTCTTCCTTCTTCTCTTCCACGCGTACGCCTTGGATGAACTTGAGTCTTGGGCTTCCTTGGCATCTTCCCGGTTGTCCGTACTCGTCGTATCAAACCTAGCATAACAAAAGGGTAGATGCTCAAGTAGTATACCATCCAAAGGGACACGAAGTGGGTTCTCGTAGAGGAATGAGTTCACCTTTGAGTTCGATGACGACATGGGATGTGTTGAGGGTTTTGACATGGTGATGGTCGTGACCAGGGCTACATCACATCCAAGATCCCTTCTTGTATCTACTTGCCGATCTCTCACCTTCGTGTGGATTCTATTGGGCCGGTTGGACCGACCGGTAAGGGAAACGGTTCTTGTATCTTGTGTGTGTTCTTGTGTTCTTGGTGTTCTTCCTCGTGATCTTCGTGTTCTTGCGTGAGTTCGTCCACATCCTCCGTCAATCCGTGAAGATCGGGCCACCCTAGAGGACTTATCCTCATCATATAGTATCAGAGCATGGTTGCCACGGATTTGACTTTGTTTCCCCCACAAATCGCCCAAATTTTTCTTTGATTTTGAGAAATTCGAAAATTTCCACCAAAAATAGCCCCAAATTGCTTTTGGATCGATCTGAGATTTGAGTGCGTTTTGGCAGGTTTTGATCCATATATCTATTGCTAAACTTGTTGATCTACCTTCCCTTGCGTTCCCATAGCCTAATTCCATCATTTGGACCTCCGATTTGCTGTTTTGAGCTCCGTTTTTCCGCCCAAAATCGCGAAATTTCCATCTCGGGTTCAGTTTCTGGAGCTAGCGGTACTACCTCTAGCCGCCAGCGGTACTACCGTTCCAGCAGTACTACCGCTACCAGCAGCGGTACTACCGGCAGCACCTGGAACAGACACGAAATCAGCATTTCAGCACCACAGTTTTGGCCATATCTTTTGATTCCGGACTCCGTTTTTGGTGTTCTTCGGCTCGTTTCAAAGCTACGAACAAGGCCTTCATCACCATTGGAGTTGATCCACCATCCACCACCACCAAAATCCGTGGGCAAGCACGAAACTTCTACAACAAAGGGTGAAGAACATCGACGAAAGGTATAACATCGCCAATCTTTACCCCTTGCCATTCCGTTGAAAGCCACACTATATCTTTGCGATTACCATGTCCTATTGAGGCTAGCTCTTGATGATTGCTTGGGCTTTGCACATTTGCACCGTGTAGTTTCCGAGCAAAAGTTGTGCGCTAGTTCATATATCATATATCTTGTTGTTGGCATCAAAAAGAAGTGGGTGTGCAAAATAGAAAAAGAGTCCAAAGAGACAAGAGAAAAGAAGCAAAAAGTGCCAAATCAAAAGAGAAAAGAAAAGAAAGAAACACCACTTGCCATATCTAGTAGGAAAGCGCAAGCTCGATGAACATCTTGTAGGTGGTGCATTGTTGTGCAAATCTTGTAGCCCACCAAATAAATTGCAATCGAGCTAGTGGCTCTCCTTGTACTTGTGCAACACGAGCTTATAGTCTTCGCTAGGATCATATGGTTCTTTAGCTCACTTCTTGGTTGCATAAGTCCCATTTATCTCCGCGCGTGTGTTTCCTTGAACTACATTCCTATCTTTTGAGATTGACTTGTATTTGCTTTGTGATCATCGTGGTTCTCTACTTGCTTTGACAATATCTTGGTTTCCGGTTGGTTCAATTTGCTTTCCACCTACCATACCTTCCCACCAACTTTTAAGCCGTGTGTGTTTTGGAGTTTGCTTTGGATACTTGAACACAAGCATTTTACTTTGTGATCGTTTCCCTTGGTTGTCCACGACGTCCAATACTATCTACAAGGTGAGAGGTTGTGTTCTAGTTCCTTTCCACTCCACATATATACACTTGTCTTGTGAGTTGACATGTCTAGGGAGAGTGAATGCCACTATGGAGGCCAAGATGATGTTGAGTACATGATGAGCCACAACAACTATGATGCCTCAAACTTTGAGGACATGGGGGACTACTACGACTACTACTCCGACAATGACCCCCATGACATGATGGATCATCACCAAGACTTCCGCTACAACTACTCCGACTACGACTCCGAAGATTGCTCAAGCTTCACCGACATGGAGAACTACTACGACTACAACTCCAAGTACTCCGACGAGAACTTTGGCTCTACCATGGTCAAGAGCGGCACCACCAAGCGTCATGGCACAACCTACTTCTATGGTTCACGCTCAAGACGGTGCTCCGACAAGAAGACCACCATGAGTTCATCTTATGGAGCTCCATCTACTTCCAAGAGTGCCAAGCTTCGCCATTCTCCAACAACTTCAAGAAGGAGCTATGACAAGGCCATCGCCAAGAGCGACAAGCTTCGACATTCTCTTCAACTTCAAGACGGCGCCCCAAGAAGTGCATCGACGAGGCAAAGCTCCAAATTGTCAAGGATGCCATGGACAAGTATGCCAAGAGCCTACGTCCTTTATCTAGCTCATCAAGGCGCCACAAGAAAGATGCCAAGGTGGACCCCAACATGTCACCAAGCTCTAGTGGAAGCTCCAAGGAAAGGTCGCCAAGGCAACAAGCACGCCGACGTCAACATGAGGAGAAGCATCCAAATGACTTTCGGCGACACCCTACAACTCAAGAGCGTCAACGTCGACATGAGAAGAAGACGGCGACAAAGGCGCATCCTATGGTGTCCCCTAGTGCTACCACTCCAAGTGCGCCAACAAGAGCTACAAGTCCCATCTTTGACGAGATCATGGCCGACATCGACAACTTCTTCGAGAATCTCATTCATCGACGCCGGAAGAAACATGGTCACAAACGTGAGGCCGCTACACCATTGGCGCCCTCTCAAGCACTTCTCATGATATGGCCTCTACACCAAGTGCCATCACCACATTGGCCCCCATATGGGAAAATGAAGACCTTCTATGTGACAATTGCCAAGGCCAAGACCATGACCCACGTGAATGTCCCAATCTCTTGTGCCCACTATGCAATAGAAGAGGTCACATGATGTGGGAGTGCAAAGTTGGTGAACAAAATGGTGACCAAGATGGTGAGAAGACGGTCGAGCATGGGATTTTCCCTTCGACCAAGGAGGCGAGCATGGAGAATGCTATCACCTATGACCATGGGTCAAGTGATGATGATGCCGAGCATGGGATGTTCCCTTCGGCAATGGAGTCAAGTGATGAAGCGGAGCATGGGATTTTCCCTTCCGCAAAGGAGTCGAGTAATGATGCCTACATTATGGCATTGACATTTGGAGGCGAGTTGGTTGAGGAGGTTGAGCATGGGAGTTTCCCTTCAACCTTGGAGGCGTATGGAGTTGAGGAAACCGAGCCTATCCCTATGAGCTTGAGTTATGAGATGGTACCAATCCCATGTGAGCACGAGAGCCACTTAGCCCACTTGAGTGAGAGTGAGAGTGAGTTGAGTGCCTCCACCATATGTGAGTTTGAGTGCTTTCACTTTGAGGGAATGAGTGATACACCACTTGAGTTGAGAGAGGTAGTTGATAGGTCTTATGAGGCCATTTCGAATTCTAACAACTTAACCTCTACCTCTAGTGTGTTTTCTCATTGTGTGCTAGGTTCCATGGATGATGATGATGCCACCCCATGTCTACTTCAAGATGAACAAGTCGGCTACATGGAAGCCCCTACTACTTCAACACCTACTTCACATGAGTGGGACTACAAAGGTATGGGTGTTGATGTGACCATGTTCCCGCTAGTGGACATGATGAACTATGATTGTTTGCATGCTAGGGATGATTCTATTGATGTCACATATGATTCGTTCTTATTCCCATGTGATACTTTGTGTGAAACCAATGTTGATCATGTGGAATCACCTATTTGTGATGATTTTGCCATGAGCATGCCTTGTTATGAATGTTTCTATTTTTCTCCCATTGTGCTTGCAACATGTTGAACAATTTCTCTTTCACATGTGTTGCTTGCACTAATGTTGAAATGCTTGATAATGAGATTGCCCCCATAGCTTTCTCACTTTTTGGAGCTGTGTCATTTTCTCTTATGGACCTTGTTCCATCCTTCACTTTGCATAGTGACTATCCACATATGTCATATTTTCCAATTGATTTTTGTGTGGTTGGTAATGTGCAAATGAAGAGACACTTCATGATGGATGATGTGTTCATATACCATGCACATAACTTCTTCATATGTTGTCTTGTGTGTGCCGGTAAACGCATGATAATGTCAACCTCAATTGAGCATGAGTTGACAATACGAGCTCTTGAGAGCATACATGTGAGTAGTGGATCGAATCCAACTCTCAAATGTTTCTCATGTTTTGCATCAAACAAGTTGAACAATTTCTCTTGCTTATGGTTTGTTTGCAATCATAATGGTGTTTTTGGTCTCTCCTATGACAAGCATGTTTCCTTGATCTTTCACTTGGATGGTTTATGTGTTGCCACAAATATGATGAACAGTTGTTCTTTCCAATGGGTTGCTTGCAACCATAATGACATTTTGTGCATGTCTTTTCATGAGTTCATTTCGAGAAATTGCTTGAACATTGACCTTGCATATGCGTTGACTTTCATATATTTGTGTTGTGCTAATGGTGTAATGAATATGAATGGACATGTCATTGATGATATGCTCCTCTATCTTGCACACACATGGTTTGCTTGGTCTTTGATGTGTAGGTCGTACCTTTGGATGAGCCTCCATGAGTTGTTTCAATCACGCATTCCTATGACGGAAGTTCTTGCAAGAAGAGCACATTGGCATCTTGCTAAGGTGACTTCCTTCTACATAAGCGCTCATGCGATGACCTTCAAGAATTGGCTACTCTTTGAGTGTTGTTTTGTCTTCCTTGTGAATCTTGTAGGTTACTTGAAAGGCGAAGGAACATTGAAGAAGTGCCACATCATTTCCATCGACTACATGGTGAACCACACGACAAGGTCTACACGTCTACCTCCTTGCCATGATGATGAGCAAGAGTCGAGGACGACTCTTTTTAAAGGGGGGGGGGAGATGATGTAGCACAACCTAGGACCATCACCATGTCAAGCATCCCAACTCATCGCAAGTCACCACGAACCTCAAAGGTGAACTCCTTCCTCTATGTGAACCTCGATATGACACTTTGGAATGGTATACTACTTGACCATCGTCACTTTGTATTGCTAGTCATGACGAGTACGACTCCACGGGAAGATGGCCAAGGCGCACGAGGAATGGAGTCCGACAAGACGGTGGCTTGGAAGAGGAGAAGGAAGAGGAGCCATCAGCTCCAGGAGCGGTACTACCGCTGCATGCAGCGGTACTACCGCCAGGCGCCAACGACCCAGGCTGAAGAAGCGGAAGCTCCAGCAGCGGTACTACCGCCCGTGCCGAGCGGTACTACCGCCAAGACCCAGGAGCGGTACTACCGCTGCAGCTACCGCCACCTCTACCGCGCAACCGAAATGCGTACTGTATCGCCAACGGTACTTGGCCGGTATAGGCCACGTACTACCGCTGGAGAAGAGCATCTTTTATTCGTGCGAGTACACCGGTACTACCGCCGGGTGCAGCGGTACTACCGCCCCTTTCCAGGAACGGTACTACCGCTGTATCCCAACGGTACTACCGCTGCCTGCGTGCAGAAGCAGGAATATTCCCTTGTATCTCTCCCCACCTACCCCTTTGGGTCAAACCTATATATAGGCACCTACCCCCTCCAGATCTAGATAGACTATGTTTTGAGATTAGAGTAGAGCTAGACTCCTTCTTCTCAAAGGTCTCCTTCCTCCCCTTGTGGGGATGGTTCCTCCCCTAGTGGAGTAGATCCCTTCGTGGATTCAAGACCTCTACTTGTAGTTTGACTACTTGCCAATCTTTCATCCTCGGGTGACTTTATTGGATCGGTTCGGTTGACCGTTGGAGAAACAACCATCCAAGATCCCTTCTTGTATCTATTGCCGATCTCCCACCTTCGTGTGGATTCTATTGGGCCGGTTGGACCGACCGGTAAGGGAAACGGTTCTTGTATCTTGTGTGTGTTCTTGTGTTCTTGGTGTTCTTCCTCGTGATCTTCGTGTTCTTGCGTGAGTTCGTCCACATCCTCCGTCAATCCGTGAAGATCGGGCCACCCTAGAGGACTTATCCTCATCATATGGTATCAGAGCATGGTTGCCACGGATTTGACTTTGTTTCCCCCACAAATCCCCAAATTTTTCTTTGATTTTGAGAAATTCGAAAATTTCCACAAAAATAGCCCCAAATTGCTTTTGGATCGATCTGAGATTTGAGTGCGTTTTGGCAGGTTTTGATCCATATATCTATTGCTAAACTTGTTGATCTACCTTCCTTGCGTTCCCATAGCCTAATTCCATCATTTGGACCTCCGATTTGCTGTTTTGAGCTCCGTTTTTCCGCCCAAAATCGCGAAATTTCCATCTCGGGTTCAGTTTCTGGAGCTAGCGGTACTACCTCTACCGCCAGCGGTACTACCGTTCAGCAGTACTACCGCTACCAGCAGCGGTACTACCGCCACACCTGGAACAGACACGAAATCAGCATTTCAGCACCACGGTTTTGGCCATATCTTTTGATTCCGGACTCCGTTTTTGGTGTTCTTCGGCTCGTTTCGAAGCTACGATCAAGGCCTTCATCACCATTGGAGTTGATCCACCATCCACCACCACCAAAATCCGTGGGCAAGCACGAAACTTCTACAACAAAGGGTGAAGAACATCGACGAAAGGTATAACATCGCCAATCTTTACCCCTTGCCATTCCGTTGAAAGCCACACTATATCTTTGCGATTACCATGTCCTATTGAGGCTAGCTCTTGATGATTGCTTGGGCTTTGCACATTTGCACCGTGTAGTTTCCGAGCAAAAGTTGTGCGCTAGTTCATATATCATATATCTTGTTGTTGGCATCAAAAAGAAGTGGGTGTGCAAAATAGAAAAAGAGTCCAAAGAGACAAGAGAAAAGAAGCAAAAAGTGCCAAATCAAAAGAGAAAAGAAAAGAAAGAAACACCACTTGCCATATCTAGTAGGAAAGCGCAAGCTCGATGAACATCTTGTAGGTGGTGCATTGTTGTGCAAATCTTGTAGCCCACCAAATAAATTGCAATCGAGCTAGTGGCTCTCCTTGTACTTGTGCAACACGAGCTTATAGTCTTCGCTAGGATCATATGGTTCTTTAGCTCACTTCTTGGTTGCATAAGTCCCATTTATCTCTCCGCGCGTGTGTTTCCTTGAACTACATTCCTATCTTTTGAGATTGACTTGTATTTGCTTTGTGATCATCGTGGTTCTCTACTTGCTTTGACAATATCTTGGTTTCCGGTTGGTTCAATTTGCTTTCCACCTACCATACCTTCCCACCAACTTTTAAGCCGTGTGTGTTTTGGAGTTTGCTTTGGATACTTGAACACAAGCATTTTACTTTGTGATCGTTTCCCTTGGTTGTCCACGACGTCCAATACTATCTACAAGGTGAGAGGTTGTGTTCTAGTTCCTTTCCACTCCACATATATACACTTGTCTTGTGAGTTGACATGTCTAGGGAGAGTGAATGCCACTATGGAGGCCAAGATGATGTTGAGTACATGATGAGCCACAACAACTATGATGCCTCAAACTTTGAGGACATGGGGGACTACTACGACTACTACTCCGACAATGACCCCATGACATGATGGATCATCACCAAGACTTCCGCTACAACTACTCCGACTACGACTCCGAAGATTGCTCAAGCTTCACCGACATGGAGAACTACTACGACTACAACTCCAAGTACTCCGACGAGAACTTTGGCTCTACCATGGTCAAGAGCGGCACCACCAAGCGTCATGGCACAACCTACTTCTATGGTTCACGCTCAAGACGGTGCTCCGACAAGAAGACCACCATGAGTTCATCTTATGGAGCTCCATCTACTTCCAAGAGTGCCAAGCTTCGCCATTCTCCAACAACTTCAAGAAGGAGCTATGACAAGGCCATCGCCAAGAGCGACAAGCTTCGACATTCTCTTCAACTTCAAGACGGCGCCCCAAGAAGTGCATCGACGAGGCAAAGCTCCAAATTGTCAAGGATGCCATGGACAAGTATGCCAAGAGCCTACGTCCTTTATCTAGCTCATCAAGGCGCCACAAGAAAGATGCCAAGGTGGACCCCAACATGTCACCAAGCTCTAGTGGAAGCTCCAAGGAAAGGTCGCCAAGGCAACAAGCACGCCGACGTCAACATGAGGAGAAGCATCCAAATGACTTTCGGCGACACCCTACAACTCAAGAGCGTCAACGTCGACATGAGAAGAAGACGGCGACAAAGGCGCATCCTATGGTGTCCCCTAGTGCTACCACTCCAAGTGCGCCAACAAGAGCTACAAGTCCCATCTTTGACGAGATCATGGCCGACATCGACAACTTCTTCGAGAATCTCATTCATCGACGCCGGAAGAAACATGGTCACAAACGTGAGGCCGCTACACCATTGGCGCCCTCTCAAGCACTTCTCATGATATGGCCTCTACACCAAGTGCCATCACCACATTGGCCCCCATATGGGAAAATGAAGACCTTCTATGTGACAATTGCCAAGGCCAAGACCATGACCCACGTGAATGTCCCAATCTCTTGTGCCCACTATGCAATAGAAGAGGTCACATGATGTGGGAGTGCAAAGTTGGTGAACAAAACGGTGACCAAGATGGTGAGAAGACGGTCGAGCATGGGATTTTCCCTTCGACCAAGGAGGCGAGCATGGAGAATGCTATCACCTATGACCATGGGTCAAGTGATGATGATGCCGAGCATGGGATGTTCCCTTCGGCAATGGAGTCAAGTGATGAAGCGGAGCATGGGATTTTCCCTTCCGCAAAGGAGTCGAGTAATGATGCCTACATTATGGCATTGACATTTGGAGGCGAGTTGGTTGAGGAGGTTGAGCATGGGAGTTTCCCTTCAACCTTGGAGGCGTATGGAGTTGAGGAAACCGAGCCTATCCCTATGAGCTTGAGTTATGAGATGGTACCAATCCCATGTGAGCATGAGAGCCACTTAGCCCACTTGAGTGAGAGTGAGAGTGAGTTGAGTGCCTCCACCATATGTGAGTTTGAGTGCTTTCACTTTGAGGGAATGAGTGATACACCACTTGAGTTGAGAGAGGTAGTTGATAGGTCTTATGAGGCCATTTCGAATTCTAACAACTTAACCTCTACCTCTAGTGTGTTTTCTCATTGTGTGCTAGGTTCCATGGATGATGATGATGCCACCCCATGTCTACTTCAAGATGAACAAGTCGGCTACATGGAAGCCCCTACTACTTCAACACCTACTTCACATGAGTGGGACTACAAAGGTATGGGTGTTGATGTGACCATGTTCCCGCTAGTGGACATGATGAACTATGATTGTTTGCATGCTAGGGATGATTCTATTGATGTCACATATGATTCGTTCTTATTCCCATGTGATACTTTGTGTGAAACCAATGTTGATCATGTGGAATCACCTATTTGTGATGATTTTGCCATGAGCATGCCTTGTTATGAATGTTTCTATTTTTCCCATTGTGGCTTGCAACATGTTGAACAATTTCTCTTTCACATGTGTTGCTTGCACTAATGTTGAAATGCTTGATAATGAGATTGCCCCCATAGCTTTCTCACTTTTTGGAGCTGTGTCATTTTCTCTTATGGACCTTGTTCCATCCTTCACTTTGCATAGTGACTATCCACATATGTCATATTTTCCAATTGATTTTTGTGTGGTTGGTAATGTGCAAATGAAGAGACACTTCATGATGGATGATGTGTTCATATACCGTGCACATAACTTCTTCATATGTTGTCTTGTGTGTGCCGGTAAACGCATGATAATGTCAACCTCAATTGAGCATGAGTTGACAATACGAGCTCTTGAGAGCATACATGTGAGTAGTGGATCGAATCCAACTCTCAAATCTTTCTCATGTTTTGCATCAAACAAGTTGAACAATTTCTCTTGCTTATGGTTTGTTTGCAATCATGATGGTGTTTTTGGTCTCTCCTATGACATGCATGTTTCCTTGATCTTTCACTTGGATGGTTTATGTGTTGCCACAAATATGATGAACACTTGTTCTTTCCAATGGGTTGCTTGCAACCATAATGACATTTTGTGCATGTCTTGTCATGAGTTCATTTCGAGAAATTGCTTGAACATTGACCTTGCATATGCGTTGACTTTCACATATTTGTGTTGTGCTAATGGTGTAATGAATATGAATGGACATGTCATTGATGATATGCTCCTCTATCTTGCACACACATGGTTTGCTTGGTCTTTGATGTGTAGGTCGTACCTTTGGATGAGCCTCCATGAGTTGTTTCAACCACGCATTCCTATGACGGAAGTTCTTGCAAGAAGAGCACATTGGCATCTTGCTAAGGTGACTTCCTTCTACATAAGCGCTCATGCGATGACCTTCAAGAATTGGCTACTCTTTGAGTGTTGTTTTGTCTTCCTTGTGAATCTTGTAGGTTACTTGAAAGGCGAAGGAACATTGAAGAAGTGCCACACCATTTCCATCGACTACATGGTGAACCACACGACAAGGTCTACACGTCTACCTCCTTGCCATGATGATGAGCAAGAGTCGAGGACGACTCTTTTTAAAGGGGGGGGGGAGATGATGTAGCCCAACCTAGGACCATCACCATGTCAAGCATCCCAACTCATCGCAAGTCACCACGAACCTCAAAGGTGAACTCCTTCCTCTATGTGAACCTCGATATGACACTTTGGAATGGTATACTGCTTGACCATCGTCACTTTGTATTGCTAGTCATGACGAGTACGACTCCACGGGAAGATGGCCAAGGCGCACGAGGAATGGAGTCCGACAAGACGGTGGCTTGGAAGAGGAGAAGGAAGAGGAGCCATCAGCTCCAGGAGCGGTACTACCGCTGCATGCAGCGGTACTACCGCCAGGCGCCAGACGACCCAGGCTGAAGAAGCGGAAGCTCCAGCAGCGGTAATACCGCCCGTGCCGAGCGGTACTACCGCCAAGACCTAGGAGCGATACTACCGCTGTAGCTACCGCCACCTCTACCGCGCAACCGGAAATGCGTACTGTATCGCCAACGGTACTTGGCCGGTACAGGCCACGTACTACCGCTGGAAAAGAGCATCCTTTTATTCGTGCGAGTACACCGCTACTACCGCCGGGTGCAGTGGTACTACCGCCCCTTTCCAGGAACGGTACTACCGCTGCCTGCGTGCAGAAGCAGGGAATATTCCCTTGTATCTCTCCCCACCTACCCCTTTGGGTCAAACCTATATATAGGCACCTACCCCCTCCAGATCTAGATAGACTATGTTTTGAGATTAGAGTAGAGCTAGACTCCTTCTTCTCAAAGGTCTCCTTCCTCCCCTTGTGGGGATGGTTCCTCCCCTAGTGGAGAAGATCCCTTCGTGGATTCAAGACCTCTACTTCTAGTTTGACTACTTGCCAATCTTTCATCCTCGGGTGACTTTATTGGATCGGTTCGGTTGACCATTGGAGAAACAACCATCCAAGATCCCTTCTTGTATGTACTTGCCGATCTCCCACCTTCGTGTGGATTCTATTGGGCCGGTTGGACCGACCGGTAAGGGAAACGGTTCTTGTATCTGGTGTGTGAGTTCTTGGTGTTCTTCCTCGTGATCTTCGTGTTCTTGCGTGAGTTCGTCCACATCCTCCGTCAATCCGTGAAGATCGGGCCACCCTAGAGGACTTATCCTCATCATATGGTATCAGAGCATGGTTGCCACGGATTTGACTTTGTTTCCCCCACAAATCCCTCAAATTTTTCTTTGATTTTGAGAAATTCGAAAATTGCCACCAAAAATAGCCCCAAATTGCTTTTGGATCGATCTGAGATTTGAGTGCGTTTTTGCAGGTTTTGATCCATATATCTATTGCTAAACTTGTTGATCTACCTTCCCTTGCGTTCCCATAGCCTAATTCCATCATTTGGACCTCCGATTTGCTGTTTTGAGCTCCGTTTTTCCGCCCAAAATCGCGAAATTTCCATCTCGGGTTCAGTTTCTGGAGCTAGCGGTACTACCTCTAGCCGCCAGCGGTACTACTGTTCCGGCAGTACTACCGCTACCAGCAGCGGTACTACCGCCAGCACCTGGAACAGACACGAAATCAGCATTTCAGTACCACGGTTTTGGCCATATCTTTTGATTCGGACTCCGTTTTTGGTGTTCTTCGGCTCATTTCGAAGCTACGATCAAGGCCTTCATCACCATTGGAGTTGATCCACCATCCACCACCACCAAAATCCGTGGGCAAGCACGAAACTTCTACAACAAAGGGTGAAGAACATCGACAAAAGGTATAACATCGCCAATCTTTACCCCTTGCCATTCCGTTGAAAGCCACACTATATCTTTGCGATTACCATGTCCTATTGAGGCTAGCTCTTGATGATTGCTTGGGCTTTGCACATTTGCACCGTGTAGTTTCCGAGCAAAAGTTGTGCGCTAGTTCATATATCATATATCTTGTTGTTGGCATAAAAGAGAAGTGGGTGTGCAAAATAGAAAAAGAGTCCAAAGAGACAAGAGAAAGGAAGCAAAAAGTGCCAAATCAAAAGAGAAAAGAAAAGAAAGAAACACCACTTGCCATATCTAGTAGGAAAGCGCAAGCTCGATGAACATCTTGTAGGTGGTGCATTGTTGTGCAAATCTTGTAGCCCACCAAATAAATTGCAATCGAGCTAGTGGCTCTCCTTGTACTTGTGCAACACGAGCTTATAGTCTTTGCTAGGATCATATGGTTCTTTAGCTCACTTCTTGGTTGCATAAGTCCCATTTATCTCTCCGCGCGTGTGTTTCCTTGAACTACATTCCTATCTTTTGAGATTGACTTGTATTTGCTTTGTGATCATCGTGGTTCTCTACTTGCTTTGACAATATCTTGGTTTCCGGTTGGTTCAATTTGCTTTCCACCTACCATACCTTCCCACCAACTTTTAAGCCGTGTGTGTTTTGGAGTTTGCTTTGGATACTTGAACACAAGCATTTTACTTTGTGATCGTTTCTCTTGGTGGTCCACGACGTCCAATACTATCTACAAGGTGAGAGGTTGTGTTCTAGTTCCTTTCCACTCCACATATATACACTTGTCTTAGTTGACATGTCTAGGGAGAGTGAATGCCACTATGGAGGCCAAGATGATGTTGAGTACATGATGAGCCACAACAACTATGATGCCTCAAACTTTGAGGACATGGGGGACTACTACGACTACTACTCCGACAATGACCCCCATGACATGATGGATCATCACCAAGACTTCCGCTACAACTACTCCGACTACGACTCCGAAGATTGCTCAAGCTTCACCGACATGGAGAACTACTACGACTACAACTCCAAGTACTCCGACGAGAACTTTGGCTCTACCATGGTCAAGAGCGGCACCACCAAGCGTCATGGCACAACCTACTTCTATGGTTCACGCTCAAGACGGTGCTCCGACAAGAAGACCACCATGAGTTCATCTTATGGAGCTCCATCTACTTCCAAGAGTGCCAAGCTTCGCCATTCTCCAACAACTTCAAGAAGGAGCTATGACAAGGCCATCGCCAAGAGCGACAAGCTTCGACATTCTCCTTCAACTTCAGGACGGCGCCCCAAGAAGTGCATCGACGAGGCAAAGCTCCAAATTGTCAAGGATGCCATGGACAAGTATGCCAAGAGCCTAAGTCCTTTATCTAGCTCATCAAGGCGCCACAAGAAAGATGCCAAGGTGGACCCCAACATGTCACCAAGCTCTAGTGGAAGCTCCAAGGAAAGGTCGCCAAGGCAACAAGCACGCCGACGTCAACATGAGGAGAAGCATCCAAATGACTTTCGGCGACACCCTACAACTCAAGAGCGTCAACGTCGACATGAGAAGAAGACGGCGACAAAGGCGCATCCTATGGTGTCCCCTAGTGCTACCACTCCAAGTGCGCCAACAAGAGCTACAAGTCCCATCTTTGACGAGATCATGGCCGACATCGACAACTTCTTCGAGAATCTCATTCATCGACGCCGGAAGAAACATGGTCACAAACGTGAGGCCGCTACACCATTGGCGCCCCTCTCAAGCACTTCTCATGATATGGCCTCTACACCAAGTGCCATCACCACATTGGCCCCCATATGGGAAAATGAAGACCTTCTATGTGACAATTGCCAAGGCCAAGACCATGACCCACGTGAATGTCCCAATCTCTTGTGCCCACTATGCAATAGAAGAGGTCATATGATGTGGGAGTGCAAAGTTGGTGAACAAAACGGTGACCAAGACGGTGAGAAGACGGTCGAGCATGGGATTTTCCCTTCGACCAAGGAGGCGAGCATGGAGAATGCTATCACCTATGACCATGGGTCAAGTGATGATGATGCCGAGCATGGGATGTTCCCTTCGGCAATGGAGTCAAGTGATGAAGCGGAGCATGGGAGTCGAGTAATGATGCCTACATTATGGCATTGACATTTGGAGGCGAGTTGGTTGAGCAGGTTGAGCATGGGAGTTTCCCTTCAACCTTGGAGGCGTATGGAGTTGAGGAAACCGAGCCTATCCCTATGAGCTTGAGTTATGAGATGGTACCAATCCCATGTGAGCATGAGAGCCACTTAGCCCACTTGAGTGAGAGTGAGAGTGAGTTGAGTGCCTCCACCATATGTGAGTTTGAGTGCTTTCACTTTGAGGGAATGAGTGATACACCACTTGAGTTGAGAGAGGTAGTTGATAGGTCTTATGAGGCCATTTCGAATTCTAACAACTTAACCTCTACCTCTAGTGTGTTTTCTCATTGTATGCTAGGTTCCATGGATGATGATGATGCCACCCCATGTCTACTTCAAGATGAACAAGTCGGCTACATGGAAGCCCCTACTACTTCAACACCTACTTCACATGAGTGGGACTACAAAGGTATGGGTGTTGATGTGACCATGTTCCCGCTAGTGGACATGATGAACTATGATTGTTTGCATGCTAGGGATGATTCTATTGATGTCACATATGATTCGTTCTTATTCCCATGTGATATTTTGTGTGAAACCAATGTTGATCATGTGGAATCACACATGGTTTGCTTGGTCTTTGATGTGTAGGTCGTACCTTTGGATGAGCCTCCATGAGTTGTTTCAACCACGCATTCCTATGACGGAAGTTCTTGCAAAAGAGCACATTGGCATCTTGCTAAGGTGACTTCCTTCTACATAAGCGCTCATGCGATGACCTTCAAGAATTGGCTACTCTTTGAGTGTTGTTTTGTCTTCCTTGTGAATCTTGTAGGTTACTTGAAAGGCGAAGGAACATTGAAGAAGTGCCACATCATTTCCATCGACTACATGGTGAACCACACGACAAGGTCTACACGTCTACCTCCTTGCCATGATGATGAGCAAGAGTCGAGGACGACTCTTTTTAAAGGGGGGGGGGGGAGATGATGTAGCCCAACCTAGGACCATCACCATGTCAAGCATCCCAACTCATCGCAAGTCACCACGAACCTCAAAGGTGAACTCCTTCCTCTATGTGAACCTCGATATGACACTTTGGAATGGTATACTACTTGACCATCGTCACTTTGTATTGCTAGTCATGACGAGTACGACTCCACGGGAAGATGGCCAAGGCGCACGAGGAATGGAGTCCGACAAGACGGTGGCTTGGAAGAGGAGAAGGAAGAGGAGCCATCAGCTCCAGGAGCGGTACTACCGCTGCATGCAACGGTACTACCGCCAGGCGCCAGACGACCCAGGCTGAAGAAGCGGAAGCTCCAGCAGCGGTACTACCGCCCGTGCCGAGCGGTACTACCGCCAAGACCCAGGAGCGATACTACCGCTGTAGCTACCGCCACCTCTACCGCGCAACCGGAAATGCGTACTGTATCGCCAACGGTACTTGGCCGGTACAGGCCACGTACTACCGCTGGAGAAGAGCATCCTTTTATTCGTGCGAGTACACCGGTACTACCGCCGGTGCAGCGGTACTACCGCCCCTTTCCAGGAACGGTACTACCGCTGTATCCCAACGGTACTACCGCTGCCTGCGTGCAGAAGCAGGGAATATTCCCTTATATCTCTCCCCACCTACCCCTTTGGGTCAAACCTATATATAGGCACCTACCCCCTCCAGATCTAGATAGACTATGTTTTGAGATTAGAGTAGAGCTAGACTCCTTCTCAAAGGTCTCCTTCCTCCCCTTGTGGGGATGGTTCCTCCCCTAGTGGAGAAGATGCCTTCGTGGATTCAAGACCTCTACTTGTAGTTTGACTACTTGCCAATCTTTCATCCTCGGGTGACTTTATTGGATCGGTTCGGTTGACCGTTGGAGAAACAACCATCCAAGATCCCTTCTTGTACCAACTTGCCGATCTCCCACCTTCGTGTGGATTCTATTGGGCCGGTTGGACCGACCGGTAAGGGAAACGGTTCTTGTATCTTGTGTGTGTTCTTGTGTTCTTCCTCGTGATCTTCGTGTTCTTGCGTGAGTTCGTCCACATCCTCCGTCAATCCGTGAAGATCGGGCCACCCTAGAGGACTTATCCTCATCAGGTACCGATACTCCTAGATGGCTGTGAGGGGTGCACGTGGGTCAGATGACGTAAATTGGGTACGTATACTCCTAGATGGCTAGGAGGGGTCCAAGGGGGTCAAGATGGCTAGGATTGTCGCACGTGGTTAAGGATGACCTAAAATTGGTACTGATACTCCTAGATGGCTGGGAGGGGTGCACGTGGGTCAGATGACGTAAAGAGGGTACGTATACTCCTAGATGGCTAGGAGGGGTCCATGGGGCTCCAGATGGCTTGGATTGTCGCACGTGGTTAAGGATGATCTAAAGTGGTATTAATACTCCTAGATGGCTGGGAGGGTGCACATGGGTCAGATGACGTAAGGAGGGTACGTATACTCCTAGATGGCTAGGAGGGGTAGAGATGGCTAGGATTATCGCACGTGATTAAGGATGACCTAAAAGGCACTCTTACTCCTACATGGCTGGGAGGGGGTGCACGTGGGTTAGATGATGTAAGGAGGGTACGTATACTCCTAGATGGCTAGGAGGGGTCCACGGGGGTCCAGATGCTAGGATTGTCGCACGTGGTTAAGGATGACCTAAAAGTGGCACTGATACTCCTAGATGGCTGGGAGGGGTGCACGTGGGTCAGATGACGTAAGGTGATGTAGTGCAACCTAGGCACACAACACCAACATCACCAAATGGACCAATGACAAGAGCAAGAGTCAAAGCTCTCCATGATAAGGTGAATTCACTCCTATCTATGTGGGTCAGATGACGTAAGGAGGGTACGTATACTCCTAGATGGCTAGGAGGGGTCCACAGGGGTCCCGATGGCTAGGAGTGTCGCACGTGGTTAAGGATGACCTAAAAGTGGCACTGATACTCCTACATGGCTGGTGATGTGGGTTGGTCCCGATTTTCACGGATTTGTGCGGAGGGAACGACGAACACGAAGAACACACGAAGAACGAAGAACACAAAAGAGAGGAAATCAACACACACGGGTAAATAGCAAGTAGCAACCCCGGCAAGACTCGATTGGTAACAAATCCCCGTGGGCAGCCCCCAATCCTCCTCTCCCAAGCACACCTTACTCTTAGGATTGTTTCTCCAATTGGTCAATCCAACCAATTCAATCTAGCCACTCACAGAGGGAAGATTAGCAAGTAATCGCAACTACAAGCGGAGCCTTGGTATCCACGCAGTGATCTTCTCCTCAAGAAGAGGCCTTGGTTCATCTCCACATGTGGAGGCCTTGATTCATCTCCATAGGAGGAAAGAGACACTTTGAGAAGAAGGAGCAAGGCTCTACTTTAGTTCTTAAATCATATTCTAACCCTAGATCTGGAGGGGATGGGTCTATTTATAGTCTAAGTCACGAAGTCGGTGAAAAGGTGGGGATACAAGGCCACGTGGGCCGTCAAGCGCGCAGGCTGGTCGTCTCAGGCAAACCGGCCTAGAGGCCGGCCGAGGCTGGCGTGGAGGCCGGCCTGGGGGCCGGTTTGGAGGCCGGCTGGAGACTGGCTGAGGCCGGCTGGGGGGCCGGTCGCGTCGGGAGGTTGGCCGGCCTGTGGCCCGGCCTAGGCCGGCCTGGAGGCCAGCTGGCTCTGGAGGTAGCCCGGCCTGGGGGCCGGCTGGCCTGTTTCCACTGCTTCTTCTCCTTCGCCTCCCGACGTCTCTTGGCTATCTTCATCACTCCCTTGGGGATCTTCATAGGGGTCTTCAAGTCCATTATAGCTGAGCACACACAATGTATCGGAATGAAGTAGCAAGCCATTCAAGGGAGTGTCAAGGTCACACACAGATAGGAGTGAGTTTACCTTATCATGGAGAGCTTTGACTCTTGCTCTTGTCATTGGGCCCTTTGTGATGTTGGTGTTGAGTGCCTGGGTTGCACTACATCAGCTGGGAGGGTGCACGTGGGTCAGATGACGTAAGGAGGGTACGTATACTCCTAGATGGCTAGGAGGGGTCCACGGGGGTCCAGATTAGCTAGGATTGTCGCACGTGGTAAAGGATGACCTAAAAGTGGTACTGATACTCCTAGATGGCTGGAAGGGGTGCACGTGGGTCAGATGACGTACGGAGGGTACGTATACTCCTATATGGCTAGGAGAGGTCCACAGGGGTCCAGATGGCTAGGATTGTCGCACGTGGTTAAGGATGACCTAAAAGTGGCACTGATACTCCTACATGGCTGGGAGGGGTGCACGTGGGTCAGAGGACGTAAGGAGGGTACGTATAATCCTAGATGGCTAGGAGGGGTCGACGGGGGTCCAGATGGCTAGGATTGTCGCACGTGGTTAAGGATGACCTAAAAGTGGTACTGATACTCCTAGATGGCTGGGATGGGTGCACGTGGGTCAGATGACGTACGGAGGGTTATGTATACTCCTATATGGCTAGGAGAGGTCCACAGGGGTCCAGATGGCTAGGATTGTCGTACGTGGGTTAGATGACGTAAGGAGGGTACGTATACTCCTAGATGGCGAGGATGGTTCCACAGGGTCCAGACGGCTAGGATTGTCTCACGTGGTTAAGGATGACCTAAAAGTGGCACTGATACTCCTAGATGGCTGGGAGGGGTGCACGTGGGTCAGATGACGTAAGGAGGGTACGTATACTCCTAGATGGCTAGGAGGGGTCCACGGGGGTCCAGATGGCTAGGATTGTCGCACGTGGTTAAGTATGACCTAAAAGTGGTACTGATACACCTAGATGGCTTGGAGGGGTGCATGTGGGTCAGATGACGTAAAGAGGGTACGTAACTCCTAGATGGCTAGGAGGGGTCCACGGGGGTCCAGATGGCTAGGATTGTCGCACGTGGTTAAGGATGACCTAAAAGTGTACTGATACTCCTAGATGGCTGGGAGGGGTACACGTGGGTCAGATGACGTAAGGTGGGTACGTATACTCCTAGATGGCTAGGAGGGGTCCACGGGGGTCCAGATGGCTAGGATTGTCGCACGTCGTTAAGGATGACCTTAAAGTGGTACTGATACTCCTAGATGGATTGGAGGGGTGCACGTGGGTCAGATGAGGTAAGGAGGGTACGTATACTCCTAGATGGCTAGGAGGGGTCCACGGGGGTCCAGATAGCTAGGATTGTCGCACGTGGTTAAGGATGAACTAAAAGTGGTACTGATACTCCTAGATGGCGGGGATGGGTGCACGTGGGTCAGATGACGTACGGAGGGTACGTATTCTCCTATATGGCTAGGAGAGGTCCACAGGGGTCCAGATGGCTAGGATTGTCGCACGTGGGTCAGATGACGTAAGGAGGGTACGTATACTCCTAGATGATGAGGATGGGTCCACAGGGGTCCAGACGGCTAGGATTGTCTCACGTGGCTAAGGATGACCTAAAAGTGGCACTAATACTCCTAGATGGCTAGGAGGGGTGCACGTGGGTCAGATGACGTAAGGAGGGTACGTATACTCCTAGATGGCTAGGAGGGGTCCACGGGGGTCCAGATGGCTAGGATTGTCGCACGTGGTTAAGGATGACCTAAAAGTGGTACTGATACACCTAGATGGCTTGAGGGGTGCATGTGGGTCAGATGACGTAAAGAGGTACATATACTCCTAGATGGCTAGGAGGGGTCCACGGGGGTCCAGACGGCTAGGATTGTCGCACGTGGTTAAGGATGACCTAAAAGTGTTACTGATACTCCTAGATGGCTGGGAGGGGAACACGTGGGTCAGTGACGTAAGGAGGGTACGTATACTCCTAGATGGCTAGGAGGGGTCTACGGGGGTCCAGATGGCTAGGATTGTCGCACGTGGTTAAGGATGACCTAAAAGTGGCACTGATACTCCTAGATGGCTGGGAGGGGTGCACGTGGGTCAGATGACGTAAGGTGATGTAGTGCAACCTAGGCACACAACACCAACATCACCAAATGGACCAATGACAAGAGCAAGAGTCAAAGCTCTCCATGATAAGGTGAATTCACTCCTATCTATGTGGGTCAGATGACGTAAGGAGGGTACGTATACTCCTAGATGGCTAGGAGGGGTCCACAGGGGTCCCGATGGCTAGGAGTGTCGCACGTGGTTAAGGATGACCTAAAAGTGGCACTGATACTCCTACATGGCTGGTGATGTGGGTTGGTCCCGATTTTCACGGATTTGTGCGGAGGGAACGACGAACACGAAGAACACACGAAGAACGAAGAACACAAAAGAGAGGAAATCAACACACACGGGTAAATAGCAAGTAGCAACCCGGCAAGACTCGATTGGTAACAAATCCCCGTGGGCAGCCCCCAATCCTCCTCCAAGCACACCTTACTCTTAGGATTGTTTCTCCAATTGGTCAATCCAACCAATTCAATCTAGCCACTCACAGAGGGAAGATTAGCAAGTAATCGCAACTACAAGCGGAGCCTTGGTATCCACGCAGTGATCTTCTCCTCAAGAAGAGGCCTTGGTTCATCTCCACATGTGGAGGCCTTGATTCATCTCCATAGGAGGAAAGAGACACTTTGAGAAGAAGGAGCAAGGCTCTACTTTAGTTCTTAAATCATATTCTAACCCTAGATCTGGAGGGGATGGGTCTATTTATAGTCTAAGTCACGAAGTCGGTTGAAAAGGTGGGGATACAAGGCCACGTGGGACCGTCAAGCGCGCAGGCTGGTCGTCTCAGGCAAACCGGCCTAGAGGCCGGCCGAGGCTGGCGTGGAGGCCGGCCTGGGGGCCGGTTTGGAGGCCGGCTGGAGACTGGCTGAGGCCGGCTGGGGGGCCGGTCGCGTCGGGAGGTTGGCCGGCCTGTGGCCCGGCCTAGGCCGGCCTGGAGGCCAGCTGGCTCTGGAGGTAGCCCGGCCTGGGGGCCGGCTGGCCTGTTTCCACTGCTTCTTCTCCTTCGCCTCCCGACGTCTCTTGGCTATCTTCATCACTCCCTTGGGGATCTTCATAGGGGTCTTCAAGTCCATTATAGCTGAGCACACACAATGTATCGGAATGAAGTAGCAAGCCATTCAAGGAGTGTCAAGGTCACACACAGATAGGAGTGAGTTTACCTTATCATGGAGAGCTTTGACTCTTGCTCTTGTCATTGGGCCCTTTGGTGATGTTGGTGTTGAGTGCCTGGGTTGCACTACATCAGCTGGGAGGGGTGCACGTGGGTCAGATGACGTAAGGAGGGTACGTATACTCCTAGATGGCTAGGAGGGGTCCACGGGGGTCCAGATAGCTAGGATTGTCGCACGTGGTAAAGGATGACCTAAAAGTGGTACTGATACTCCTAGATGGCTGGAAGGGGTGCACGTGGGTCAGATGACGTACGGAGGGTACGTATACTCCTATATGGCTAGGAGAGGTCCACAGGGGTCCAGATGGCTAGGATTGTCGCACGTGGTTAAGGATGACCTAAAAGTGGCACTGATACTCCTACATGGCTGGGAGGGGTGCACGTGGGTCAGAGGACGTAAGGAGGGTACGTATAATCCTAGATGGCTAGGAGGGGTCGACGGGGGTCCAGATGGCTAGGATTGTCGCACGTGGTTAAGGATGACCTAAAAGTGGTACTGATACTCCTAGATGGCTGGGATGGGTGCACGTGGGTCAGATGACGTACGGAGGGTATGTATACTCCTATATGGCTAGGAGAGGTCCACAGGGGTCCAGATGGCTAGGATTGTCGTACGTGGGTTAGATGACGTAAGGAGGGTACGTATACTCCTAGATGGCGAGGATGGGTCCACAGGGGTCCAGACGGCTAGGATTGTCTCACGTGGTTATGGATGACCTAAAAGTGGCACTGATACTCCTAGATGGCTGGGAGGGGTGCACGTGGGTCAGATGACGTAAGGAGGGTACGTATACTCCTAGATGGCTAGGAGGGGTCCACGGGGGTCCAGATGGCTAGGATTGTCGCACGTGGTTAAGTATGACCTAAAAGTGGTACTGATACACCTAGATGGCTTGGAGGGGTGCATGTGGGTCAGATGACGTAAAGAGGGTACGTATACTCCTAGATGGCTAGGAGGGGTCCACGGGGGTCCAGATGGCTAGGATTGTCGCACGTGGTTAAGGATGACCTAAAAGTGTTACTGATACTCCTAGATGGCTGGGAGGGGTACACGTGGGTCAGATGACGTAAGGTGGGTACGTATACTCCTAGATGGCTAGGAGGGGTCCACGGGGGTCCAGATGGCTAGGATTGTCGCACGTCGTTAAGGATGACCTTAAAGTGGTACTGATACTCCTAGATGGATTTGAGGGGTGCACGTGGGTCAGATGAGGTAAGGAGGGTACGTATACTCCTAGATGGCTAGGAGGGGTCCACGGGGGTCCAGATAGCTAGGATTGTCGCACGTGGTTAAGGATGAACTAAAAGTGGTACTGATACTCCTAGATGGCGGGGATGGGTGCACGTGGGTCAGATGACGTACGGAGGGTACGTATTCTCCTATATGGCTAGGAGAGGTCCACAGGGGTCCAGATGGCTAGGATTGTCGCACGTGGGTCAGATGACGTAAGGAGGGTACGTATACTCCTAGATGATGAGGATGGGTCCACAGGGGTCCAGACGGCTAGGATTGTCTCACGTGGCTAAGGATGACCTAAAAGTGGCACTAATACTCCTAGATGGCTAGGAGGGGTGCACGTGGGTCAGATGACGTAAGGAGGGTACGTATACTCCTAGATGGTTAGGAGGGGTCCACGGGGGTCCAGATGGCTAGGATTGTCGCACGTGGTTAAGGATGACCTAAAAGTGGTACTGATACACCTAGATGGCTTGGAGGGGTGCATGTGGGTCAGATGACGTAAAGAGGGTACATATACTCCTAGATGGCTAGGAGGGGTCCACGGGGGTCCAGACGGCTAGGATTGTCGCACGTGGTTAAGGATGACCTAAAAGTGTTACTGATACTCCTAGATGGCTGGAGGGGAACACGTGGGTCAGATGACGTAAGGAGGGTACGTATACTCCTAGATGGCTAGGAGGGGTCTACGGGGGTCCAGATGGCTAGGATTGTCGCACGTGGTTAAGGATGACCTTAAAGTGGTACTGATACTCCTAGATGGATGGGAGGGGTGCACGTGGGTCAAATGAGGTAAGGAGGGTACGTATACTCCTAGATGGCTAGGAGGGGTCCACGGGGGTCCAGATGGCTAGGATTGTCGCACGTGGTTAAGGATGAACTAAAAGTGGTACTGATACTCCTAGATGGCTGGGAGGGGTGCACGTGGGCCAGATGACGTAAATTGGGTACGTATACTCCTAGATGGCTAGGAGGGGTCCAAGGGGGTCAAGATGGCTAGGATTGTCGCACAAGGTTAAGTGATGTAGCCCGCCTACGTCTCCTACAACAAGTGGCCCAATGACAAGAGCAAGAGTCAAGGCACTTCATGATAAGGTGAACTCGCTCCTATCCATGTGTGATCTCGATACTCCTTTGAATGGCTTGCTACTTCATTCCGATACCTTGTGCATGCTCAGGCATGACCCCTATGAAGACTCCCAAGGAAGCGCGGAAGATGGACAAGGATCGAGCCAAGATGATGAGGAAGAAGAAGACAAGAAGGAAGAAGAAACCCCAGGAGGCGGTACTACCGCCGGGTTAAGCGGTACTACCGCCCCTGGCCCAGTCAGCAAGGCCTCAACCCACGCCGGCGGTACCTCCAGCGGCACCGGCAGCGGTACCGGTCGGGTACCGGGGACGTGGGACGGGCGACCCCCACGTCGGCGGTGCTACCGCCCCAGCTACCGCCACAACGGCGCTTCGGACGCGACGTCCGGTATCGCCAGCGGCACCAGTAGCGGTACCAACTGGTACCGGCGACGTGGGAGCAGCGACGCCTGCCCGCACCAGCGGTACCACCGGCTAACCCAGCGGTACTACCGCCAGTGCGGGCATGAGTTCGGACAGGACCCGTGTAACCTTATCCTTTCGCCTCGTTTTGGATCTAGCCTATAAATAGCACTCCTTGGACTAGATCTAGGGTTAGACTATGATTTGGAACTAAAGTAGAGCCTTGCTCCTTCTTCTCAAAGTGTCTCTTTCCTCCTATGGAGATGAATCAAGACCTCCACATGTGGAGATGAACCAAGGCCTCCTCTTGAGGAGAAGATCCCTGCGTGGATACCAAGGCTCCGCTTGTAGTTGCGATTACTTGCTAATCTTCCATCTTTAGGTGGCTAGGTTGGTTGGTTGGATTGACCAATTGGACAAACAATCCTAAGAGTAAGGTGTGCTTGGGAGAGGAGGATTGGGGGCTGCCCTCGGGGATTTGTTACCAATCGAGTCTTGCCGGGTTGCTACTTGCTATTTACCCTTGTGTGTTTGATTTCCCCTCTTTTGTGTTCTTCGTTCTTCGCGTGTTCTTCGTGTTCATCCTTCCCTCCGCAAATCCGTGAAAATCGGGAACCCGCATCATATGGTATCAGAGCTCTAGGTTGACACGGATTTGTTTTGTGTTTCCACCAAAATCCACCAAATTTTTCTTCGTTTTTGAGAAATTCGAAAATTTCCACCAAAAATAGCCTTGCCTTGATTCGAGCCGATCTGTCGATTCGTTGCGTTTTTGGTAGTTTTTGTCCATGGATCTGTTGCTTTAGGACCCCCTCCACCTTTGTTTGCGTTCCCTAGCCTTAATTTTGCCAATTTCCCACGGATTCGAGGAATTTTGGAGCCCAAATCCCCAAAATCGAGTCAAATCGAGCAGATTCGACGCAGCGGTACTACCGCCGGTTAAGCGGTACTACCGCCAGGGCCAATTTTTCAGAAATTTTTCTTTTCCTCGGTTCGTTTTGGCATTTCCTCTTTGGTTTGAGTCCTTTCTTGGTGTGCCTACGTCTACGACATCGACAAGCTTCCGCAGCACGCATCATCAACGCCAAGCGACGACGCCACCAAGGACTCGACATTCCCCCACCATCATATCCGTTGTGAGCCCTTCTTCCTTTCGTACTTGACCTATTGGACTAGCTCGGTGATATTGCGAGGCATTGCACGTGTTGAGTGTTTGTCTTCAAGTATTGGCGAGTGTGTATCGTTAGAGAGCTTGGCACTAGCAAAAGAGAAGGAATCATCGTCAAAAAGCAAAAATCAAAAAAAAAAAGAGAAAAAGAAAAGAATCAAGTGGTGCCAAGTTCATCTCTTGTAGGTTGCGACAAAGCTAAGACCGCCAAAGTGAGTGTGAGTGTTAACTCTTGTGCAAATCCGTTGCCCACAAAAAGCAATTGAGCTAGCGTCCTTCTTGTGTTGGGTGACATTTGAGCACGTAGTCTTCGTTAGGTTGTCTATCTTCGAGTGCTCGCCCTTTGGTCGCCCAACCCCATTATTCGCTTTTGTGTGTGTTTCTTCATTTGTGGTTGGAGTTTCTTTGGTAATTTGATCATTGTGGATTTTCTCTACCTTTGACAATATACTTGTCGCGGGTTTGCTTGTTTCGTTTGCCACTTCATACCTTCCTATCCTCATAAGTGTGTGTGTTGGGTGTTAGAACCGGATACTCTCCTCTCAAGCCACATTATACTTGGGATATAGTTTGTCTTGGTTTTTCTTACATATCTCACTTGTTCTTGAGAAAATGTTTAGGGGAAGTACAAACGGAAGCTCAAGCTCGGATGAGGAAATCCATGGTGGAGTTCGCGGTGATCATGGCTATGTCACACAATCGGAGCTTGTTGGCATGCGACACTTTCTTCGTGACCTAGGACGCTACGAGCGCCGTCTTCAAAATCAAGAGAACACCTTCAACGACCGCATGCATGCTCAAGAAGCAAATATGGAGCGGTTGACCGAAGCTATCAACAACCTTGTGCGACAACGAGCTCTTCACACTCAAGCCGTACAAGAAGCACCTCAAGGTCGACACAAGCACGTCATGGACGTCATGAACCTCGACAAGAACGTCAACATGATCCAAGGCGCGACGCCCATGAACGACCTCCTCCTCACGTTGAACAACCACATGATCTTCACGCGAACAATGCCAATGCGCATCAAGAACAACCTCACCAAAATGAACGTCGAACGCATACCATCACCACCACCGCAACAACGTGATCGTCATGACCCATTGGCTAATGACAATGGCGTTCCGGGTGCGAATGACTTTGGTGAACAAGGACGTCACCCTCGTCATCCTCCAAGGCCACGTCATCAAAACCATGACAATGCGAACAATGTCGAACAACCCGTTCCTCAACAAGAGCTACCTCCTCAACATGCGCCTCGTCAAGAGCTTCCTCATGATCGTCACCAACACCAACGTTCCGAGTCAAGTGATAACGAGTCAAGCCAACACAATGGTGATGGACTCAACGAAGGAGACGTGGACGTGCATTCCCACGTGGTGGCCATGTGACAACTATGATGACTTGACCAACGTCCGCTTTGACATACCCAAGTTCTACGGCACAAGTGATCCGGAAGCTTACTTCTCATGGGTACTCAAGGTTGACAAGATCTTCCGTGCAACGCTTCTCCGACAACAAGAAGGTTGCCTTAGCCTCGATGGAGTTTGAAGAGTATGCCCTCTTGTGGTGGGAACAACTACAAGATGCTCGCGTCGCTAACCACCAACAACCAATTGACACTTGGGTTGAAATGAAAGAAACATGTACAAGCGCTTCGTGCCAAGCCATTACACTAGAGACTTATACAAGAAGTTGCAAGAGTTGAAGCAAGGTTTGAAGTCGGTTGACGAGTACTACAAGGAAATGGAAATCTCCATGATGAGAGCCAATGTCAACGAGTACGAAGAGCAATCCATGGCTCGTTTCATGAATGGCCTCAACTATCCATCAAGAAGATCGTGGAGTTCCAACCATATGCCTCTTTGGTAGAGCTAGTACATCAAGCTTCCAAGGCCGAGCGCCACGTGCTTGAAGAGCTCAAATACCTCAAGACAAAGGCATTCTTCGCCAACAAGCCTTCTTCGTCAACTCCTACACCTTCACAAGCTCTTCCTCAAGCGAACACTCGAGGTCCTCCAAGAGTCTCTACTTCGACACCTCAAGCGCCTCAACCTTTCAAGAAAGTACCTCCCTCCTCCAAGGCGCCTCAAGGATCTTCGTCCGGCACAAGACTTTGCAATGCTACAAGTGCGGCGGACAAGGGCACAAATCTTTTGAGTGCACCAACAAGAAGGTCATGATCATCAATGACATGGGAGAGTATGAATCTATGAGTGAAGATGAGTACAATGCTTTGAACAAGGTCGCCACAATGCAAAGTGCTCAAGAAGAAGAAAGTGAGATCTATTGTGATGGCGACAACAACCCTTCCTTGGTTGTGGCAAGAGCTCTAACCACCAATGTTCAAGTGGAAGAAGACCAAAGATGCAACTTGTTTCAAACAAGAGCGGGAATCAATGGAAAGTCCATCAAGGTCATCATAGATGGTGGAAGTTGCCACAACCTAGCGAGCAAAGAACTTTGTGATAAGCTCAACTTGAAGTTCAAGAAGCACCCACATCCTACCATGTGCAATGGTTGAGTGATACCGGAGCCGTCAAGATTCAACACATGGTGCAAGTGTCCTTCAAGATTGGAGCCTATGAAGATACGGTTGATTGTGATGTTGTGCCTATGAACGTTTGTCACTTACTCCTTGGGCGTCCATGGCAATTTGACAAGGGTGCTATGCATGATGGACGAACAAACTACTATAGCTTCAAGAACAACGACAAGACCTTCGTCCTTCGTCCCATGACACCAAGTCAAGTCATCGCCGACAACGCCAAGACTATTGCAAGGGCACAACAAGATCGTTCGTCTAGTGAGATGAGTGGTGAGCGAGAGACCCACCATAAAGTGAGTGAGAGCCACAAGCCAAATGAGTGTGACACTTCAAAGAGAGTTCCCACAAAACTTACACTATTTGCCACAAAAGAGAGATGAGGGAGTTGAGAGAGAACCCATCCACCCTCCACTATGTGCTCATATGCAAGGGTGAAGTTTCTATGACTAACACTTTCACAAACCTTCCTCCTTCTTTGTTGTCTCTTTTGAAGGACTTTGAAGATGTCTTCCCTCAAGAGTGCCACCGGGACTACCTCCTCTACGCGGAATCGAGCACCGCATCGACCTTGTTCCCGGCGCACCGCTACCAAACCGCGCTCCTTACCGCACCAACCCCGAAGAACAAAGGAGATCGAGCGGCAAATACAAGAACTTCTTGCCATGGGACACATCCGCGAGAGCTTGAGTCCGTGTGCCGTGCCCGTCATCTTGGTACCCAAGCACGACAACACTCTTCGCCTTTGCATGGATTGTCGCCCCATCAACGCCATCACCGTTCGGTATCGCCATCCTATCCCTCGCCTTGATGATATGCTCGATGAGCTTTGTGGTTCCGCTATATTCTCCAAAATTGATCTTAAAAGTGGATATCACCAAATACGCATGTGTGAAGGTGATGAATGGAAGACCGCATTTAAAACAAGCTTGGTCTTTATGAGTGGCTCGTCATGCCATTTGGTCTTTCCAATGCACCTTCTACTTTTATGCGTCTCATGAATCATGTTTTGCGTCCTTTCATTGGAAATTTGTTGTGGTATACTTTGACGACATCCTTATTATAGCAAGTCTTTGGAAGAGCACACTTCTCATGTTGCTCAAGTTTTGTTGGTTCTTCGCAATGAAAAGCTTTATGCAAATCTTTCTAAGTGCACTTTTGCCACCAACAAACTTGTTTTCTTGGGTTTTGTTGTTTCTTCGGATGGAGTCGAAGTCGATGAAGCAAAGATACAAGCAATTCGGACTTGGCCTTTTCCGACATCACTTGAGGAGTTGAGACGTTTTCTTGGTTTTGCCGGATTTTACCGCCGTTTCATCAAGGATTTTTCCACAATTGCTTGCCCCCTCCATGAACTTACAAAGAAGAATGTACCTTTCATTTGGGGCAATGCACATGATTTTGCTTTCAATGAGCTCAAACGGTTATTAACCGAAGCACCACTCCTTGCCCTTCCGGATTTCTCTAAGACATTTGAGATTGAATGCGATGCAAGTGGATTGGGCATTGGTGGAGTGCTTATGCAAAATGGTAGACCCATCGCATACCATAGTGAGAAACTAGATGGAGCTCGCTTGAATTACCCCATTTATGACAAAGAGTTATTTGCTTTGGTTCGTGTTTTGGATGTGTGGCAACATTACCTTCGTCCTAAGGAATTTGTCATTCATTCCGACCATGAATCCTTGAAATATTTGAAAAGTCAAACAAATTTGAACAAAAGACATGCTAAGTGGGTTGAGTTCATTGAGTCTTTCACTTTGTAATCAAATACAAGAAAGGTAAAGACAATGTGGTCGCGGATGCTCTATCCCGCAAGGCCAACCTACTTACACGTCTTGACATTAGTGTCTTGGGTTTGGATGAGATTAAAGAGTTGTATGCTACCGATGCTTTCTTTGGAGACATTTTCGCTCAATGTTCGGAGCACAAAGGAATTGGTGATTTCTATTTGCACAAAGGTTTCTTGTTTAAGGCTAACAAACTATGTATACCCGAGTCTTCGCTTCGTTTGGTCCTTTTGAAGGAATCTCATGGAGGCTCATGGGACACTTTGGACGTGACAAGACCTTTGCCATGCTCTCCACAAACTACTATTGGCCAAGGATGTACCGGATGTGAACCGCTTGGTGCGACGATGTTCAACATGTCTCAAAGCTAAGTCTACTCTAAACTCTCATGGTTATACACACCTTTGCCTATTCCACATCACCCATGGTCCGATATAGCTATGGATTTTGTCTTAGGACTCCCACGCACTAAAACAAACAAGGATTCCATCTTTGTCGTCATTGATCGCTTCTCTAAAATGGCACACTTTATACCTTGCAACAAGAGCGACGATGCTTCACACATTGCTACTTTGTTTTTCAGGGAAATCGTCCGTCTTCATGGAGTGCCCAAGACCATTGTGTCGGATCGTGACACCAAGTTCGTGAGCTATTTTTGGAAGACTTTGATGGCCAAGATGGGAATCAAGCAACTATTCTCCACCGCATACCACCCTCAAACCGATGGCCAAACCGAAGTGGTGAACCGAAGCCTATCACACTCCTTCGTGTGTTGATCAAGCCTAACTTGAAGAATTGGGAAGAGTGCATCCCACACGCCGAGTTCGCCTACAATCGAGCACTACATCGCGCAACAAAGAGAACACCCTTCGAGGTCGTCTATGGCTCCAACCCCTACACCGCGCTCGACATGCTACCACTTCCACTCCGTGAGCAAGTCAACATGGACTTCGACAAGCGTGCCGCTTACATGAAGAAACTACATGAAGACAAAGGGCCACGCTTGAGAAGCACAACGAAGACCATGCTACGAAGATGAACAAGAACAAGCGCCCCATGATCTTTGAAGAAGGAGACCTTGTTTGGCTACATCTACGCAAGGACCGCTTCCCCGATGAGAGAAAGTCTAAGCTCGCGCCAAGAGGAGATGGTCCTTTCAAGGTTCTCAAGCGCATCAACGACAATGCCTACAAGATCGACATATCCAAGTCCAAGTACGGCGTCCATGACACCTTCAACGTCGCCGACATCTCGCCTTACCTTGGAAACCCAAGTGATGATGAGGACGAAGAGTCGAGGACGACTCTTTTCCAAGGGGGGGGAGATGATGTAGTGCAACCTAGGCACACACCACACACAAATGGCCCAATGACAAGAGCAAGAGTCAAAGCTCTCCATGATAAGGTGAATTCGCTCCTATCTATGTGTGATCTCGACACTCCTTTGAATGGGTTGCTACTTCATTCGGATACGTTGTGCATACTCAGGAACAACTACCAAGAAGATCAAGAAGCAAGTGCAGAAGATGGCCAAGAGACGAGTCGAGAAGAAGATGAAGAAGACGAAACATCACACAGCGGTACTACCGCCAGGCGGGCCGGTACTACCGCCAGGTCCCAGGCAGCTGCACCAGCCGTGCTACCGCTGAAGATGAAGATCTGCGCAGAGCTCCAGGCAGCGGTACTACCGCTCACACAGCGATACTACCGCCGACCCAGATCACGGTACTACCGCCAGAGGTACCGCTGGAGGTACCGGCACGCCCGAAAACGCCACTGGATACCCCTACGGTACCTCCCGGTACCCGCTTCGTACTACCGCCAGCGAGCGCATTTAATCCCAGCGGTACTACCGCTGGCGCAGCGGTACTACCGCTGGACCTGGGAAGATTCGGGCTGAAGCCCATGTAACGGCCCATAACTTACCCCTTCGCCTCATGGACTATAAATACTCCTCCTCTGCCTAGGGTTAGGGTTAGACTATGATTTGGGAACTAAAGTAGAGCCTTGCTCCTTCTTCTCAAAGTGTCTCTTTCCTCCTATGGAGATGAATCAAGACCTCCACATGTGGAGATGAACCAAGGCCTCCTCTTGAGGAGAAGATCCCTGCGTGGATACCAAGGCTCCGCTTGTAGTTGCGATTACTTGCTAATCTTCCATCTTGAGGTGGCTAGGTTGGATTGGTAGGATTGACCAATTGGACAAACAATCCTAAGAGTAAGGTGTGCTTGGGAGAGGAGGATTGGGGGCTGCCCTCGGGGATATGTTACCAATCGAGTCTTGCCGGGTTGCTACTTGCTATTTACCCTTGTGTGTGTGATTTCCCCTCTTTTGTGTTCATCCTTCCCTCCGTACAAATCCGTGAAAATCGGGACCTACCCGCATCACACGGGGCTCCAGATGGCTTGGATTGTCGCACGTGGTTAAGGATGATCTAAAAGTGGTATTAATACTCCTAGATGGCTGGGAGGTGTGCACATGGGTCAGATGACGTAAGGAGGGTACGTATACTCCTAGATGGCTAGGAGGGGTCCACAGGGGTCCGGATGGCTAGGATTGTCGCACGTGATTAAGGATGACCTAAAAGTGGCACTCTTACTCCTACATGGCTAGGAGGGGTGCACGTGGGTCAGATGACGTAAGGAGGGTACGTATACTCCTAGATGGGTAGGAGGGGTCCACGGGGTCCAGATGGCTAGGATTGTCGCACGTGGTTAAGGATGACCTAAAAGTGGCACTGATACTCCTAGATGGCTGGATGGGGTGCACGTGAGTCAGATGACGTAAATTGGGTATGTATACTCCTAGATGGCTAGGAGGGGTCCACGGGGGTCAAGATGGCTAGGATTGCCGCACGTGGTTAAGGATGACCTAAAAGTGGCACTGATACTCCTACATGGCTGGGAGGGGTGCACGTGGGTCAGATGACGTAAGGTGATGTAGTGCAACCTAGGCACACAACACCAACATCACCAAATGGACCAATGACAAGAGCAAGAGTCAAAGCTCTCCATGATAAGGTGAATTCACTCCTATCTATGTGTGATCTCGACACTCCTTTGAGTGGTTTGCTACTTCATTCGGATACTTTGTGCCTACTCAGGAACCACCTTGATGACGACCCTCAATGGAGTGAAGGGGATGACCAAGAGAAGACCCAAGAAGATGGCCAAGAAGAAGAGCGAGGAGAAGAAGCTGGAATTCTTGAAGAGTTGCCGGCCGGTACTACCGGGCCAGCAAGGCCGGTACTACCGCCAAAACTCCAGTCGGTACTGGATCAGAGCCCACCTTAAGCGGAACTACCGGAAATTCCGGTACTACCGGTCTTCCGCACGTCCGGTACTACCGGCCAAATCAGGCCGGTACTACCGGCCCTGCGCGTGCCTGCGAGCATATCTGGGTGTTGACCCATGTATTTCGTCCCCTTTTGCCTAGACTATAAATAGAACCTCCCCATCTAGATCTAGGGTTAGACAATGATTTGGGATTAGAGTAGAGCCTTGCTCCTTCTTCTCAAAGTGTCTCTTTCCTCCTATGGAGATGACTCAAGGCCTCCCCTTGTGGAGATGAACCAAGGCTTCCTCTTGAGGAGAAGATCCCTGCGTGGATACCAAGGCTTCCGCTTGTAGTTGCGATTACTTGCTAATCTTTCCCTCTTTGAGTGGCTAGATTGGATTGGTTGGATTGACCAATTGGACAAACAATCCTAAGAGTAAGGTGTGCTTGGGAGAGGAGAATTGGGGGCTACCCTCGGGGATTTGTTACCAATTGAGTCTTGCCGAGTTGCTACTTGCTATTTACCCTAGTGTGTTGATTTCCCCTCTTTGTGTTCTTCGTGTTCATCGCGTGTTCTTCGTGTTCATCGCTCCCTCCGCACAAATCCGTGAAAATCGGGACCAACCCACATCATATGGTATCAGAGCTCTAGGTTGACACGGATTTGATTTGTGTCTCCACCAAAATCCACCAAATTTTTCTTCGTTTTTGAGAAATTCGAAAATTTCCACCAAAAATAGCCTTGCCTTGATCCGAGCCGATCTGTCGATTGGTGCGTTTTTGATAGATTTTGTCCATGGATCTGTTGCTTTAGGACCCCCTCCACCTTTGTTTGCGTTCCCTAGCCTTAATTTTGCCAATTTCCCACGAATATGAGGATTTTTTGAGCTCAATTTCCACCCAAATCGCGAAGAACAACTCCAGATTTCGAGTCCACCCGTACTACCGGCCAGACTTCCGGTACTACCGGAGCCGCGACCGTCCGGTACTACCGGTGCAGAACGAGCGGTACTACCGCCGGGCAGGATTTTCAAAGACATCGACAAGTTTCCACAGCAACGCATCATCAACGCCAAGCGACGACGCCACCAAGGACTCGACATTCCCCCACCATCATAATCCGTTGTGAGCCCTTCTTCCTTTCGTGTACCTTGACCTATCGGACTAGCTCGGTGATATTGCGAGGCATTGCACTGTTGAGTGTTTGTCTTCAAAGTATTGGCGAGTGTGTATCGTTAGAGAGCTTGGCACTAGCAAAAGAGAAGGAATCATCGTCAAAAAGCAAAAATCAAAAAAAAAAGAGAGAAAAGAAAAGAATCAAGTGGTGCCAAGTTCATCTCTTGTAGGTTGCGACAAAGCTAACCGCCAAAGTGAGTGAGTGTTAACTCTTGTGCAAATCCGTTGCCCACAAAAAGCAATTGAGCTAGCGTCCTTCTTGTGTTGGGTGACATTTGAGCACGTAGTCTTCGTTAGGTTGTCTATCTTCGAGTGCTCGCCCTTTGGTCGCCCAACCCCATTATTCGCTTTTGTGTGTGTTTCTTGATACTTTGTGGTTGGAGTTTCTTTGGTAATTTGATCATTGTGGATTTTCTCTACCTTTGACAATATACTTGTCGCGGGTTTGCTTGTTTCGTTTGCCACTTCATACCTTCCTATCCTCATAAGTGTGTGTGTTGGGTGTTAGAACCGGATACTCTCCTCTCAAGCCACATTATACTTGGGATATAGTTTGTCTTGGTTTTTCTTACCACATCTCACTTGATCTTGAGAAAATGTTTAGGGGAAGTACAAACGGAAGCTCAAGCTCGGATGAGGAAATCCATGGTGGAGTTCGCGGTGATCATGGCTATGTCACACAATCGGAGCTTGTTGGCATGCGACACTTTCTTCGTGACAACCTAGGACGCTACGAGCGCCGTCTTCAAAATCAAGAGAACACCTTCAACGACCGCATGCATGCTCAAGAAGCAAATATGGAGCGGTTGACCGAAGCTATCAACAACCTTGTGCGACAACGAGCTCTTCACACTCAAGCCGTACAAGAAGCACCTCAAGGTCGACACAAGCACGTCATGGACGTCATGAACCTCGACAAGAACGTCAACATGATCCAAGGCGCGACGCCCATGAACGACCTCCTCCTCACGTTGAACAACCACATGATCTTCACGCGAACAATGCCAATGCGCATCAAGAACAACCTCACCAAAATGAACGTCATGAACGCATACCATCACCACCACCGCAACAACGTGATCGTCATGACCCATTGGCTAATGACAATGGCGTTCCGGGTGCGAATGACTTTGGTGAACAAGGACGTCACCCTCGTCATCCTCCAAGGCCACGTCATCAAAACCATGACAATGCGAACAATGTCGAACAACCCGTTCCTCAACAAGAGCTACCTCCTCAACATGCGCCTCGTCAAGAGCTTCCTCATGATCGTCACCAACACCAACGTTCCGAGTCAAGTGATAACGAGTCAAGCCAACACAATGGTGATGGACTCAACGAAGGAGACGTGGACGTGCATTCCCACGTGGTGGCCATGTGACACTATGATGACTTGACCAACGTCCGCTTTGACATACCCAAGTTCTACGGCACAAGTGATCCGGAAGCTTACTTCTCATGGGTACTCAAGGTTGACAAGATCTTCCGCGTGCAACGCTTCTCCGACAAAAGAAGGTTGCCTTAGCCTCGATGGAGTTTGAAGAGTATGCCCTCTTGTGGTGGGAACAACTACAAGATGCTCGCGTCGCTAACCACCAACAACCAATTGACACTTGGGTTGAAATGAAAGAAACATGTACAAGCGCTTCGTGCCAAGCCATTACACTAGAGACTTATACAAGAAGTTGCAAGAGTTGAAGCAAGGTTTGAAGTCGGTTGACGAGTACTACAAGGAAATGGAAATCTCCATGATGAGAGCCAATGTCAACGAGTACGAAGAGCAATCCATGGCTCGTTTCATGAATGGCCTCAACTATCCATCAAGAAGATCGTGGAGTTCCAACCATATGCCTCTTTGGTAGAGCTAGTACATCAAGCTTCCAAGGCCGAGCGCCACGTGCTTGAAGAGCTCAAATACCTCAAGACAAAGGCATTCTTCGCCAACAAGCCTTCTTCGTCAACTCCTACACCTTCACAAGCTCTTCCTCAAGCGAACACTCGAGGTCCTCCAAGAGTCTCTACATCGACACCTCAAGCGCCTCAACCTTTCAAGAAAGTACCTCCCTCCTCCAAGGCGCCTCAAGGATCTTCGTCCGGCACAAGACTTTGCAATGCTACAAGTGCGGCGGACAAGGGCACAAATCTTTTGAGTGCACCAACAAGAAGGTCATGATCATCAATGACATGGGAGAGTATGAATCTATGAGTGAAGATGAGTACAATGCTTTGAACAAGGTCGCCACAATGCAAAGTGCTCAAGAAGAAGAAATGAGATATATTGTGATGGCGACAACAACCCTTCCTTGGTTGTGGCAAGAGCTAACCACCAATGTTCAAGTGGAAGAAGACCAAAGATGCAACTTGTTTCACACAGAGCGGGAATCAATGGAAAGTCCATCAAGGTCATCATAGATGGTGGAAGTTGCCACAACCTAGCGAGCAAAGAACTTTGTGATAAGCTCAACTTGAAGTTCAAGAAGCACCCACATCCTTACCATGTGCAATGGTTGAGTGATACCGGAGCCGTCAAGATTCAACACATGGTGCAAGTGTCCTTCAAGATTGGAGCCTATGAAGATACGGTTGATTGTGATGTTGTGCCTATGAACGTTTGTCACTTACTCCTTGGGCGTCCATGGCAATTTGACAAGGGTGCTATGCATGATGGAAGGACAAACTACTATAGCTTCAAGAACAACGACAAGACCTTCGTCCTTCGTCCCATGACACCAAGTCAAGTCATCGCCGACAACGCCAAGACTATTGCAAGGGCACAACAAGATCGTTCGTCTAGTGAGATGAGTGGTGAGCGAGAGACCCACCATAAAGTGAGTGAGAGCCACAAGCCAAATGAGTGTGACACTTCAAAGAGAGTTCCCACAAAACTTACACTATTTGCCACAAAAGAGAGATGAGGGAGTTGAGAGAAACCCATCCACCCTACACTATGTGCTCATATGCAAGGGTGAAGTTTCTATGACTAACACTTTCACAAACCTTCCTCCTTCTTTGTTGTCTCTTTTGAAGGACTTTGAAGATGTCTTCCCTCAAGAGTGCCACCGGGACTACCTCCTCTACGCGGAATCGAGCACCGCATCGACCTTGTTCCCGGCGCACCGCTACCAAACCGCGCTCCTTACCGCACCAACCCCGAAGAGACAAAGGAGATCGAGCGGCAAATACAAGAACTTCTTGCCATGGGACATATCCGCGAGAGCTTGAGTCCGTGCGCCGTGCCCGTCATCTTGGTACCCAAGCACGACAACACTCTTCGCCTTTGCATGGATTGTCGCCCCATCAACGCCATCACCGTTCGGTATCGCCATCCTATCCCTCGCCTTGATGATATGCTCGATGAGCTTTGTGGTTCCGCTATATTCTCCAAAATTGATCTTAAAAGTGGATATCACCAAATACGCATGTGTGAAGGTGATGAATGGAAGACCGCATTTAAAACAAGCTTGGTCTTTATGAGTGGCTCGTCATGCCATTTGGTCTTTCCAATGCACCTTCTACTTTTATGCGTCTCATGAATCATGTTTTGCGTCCTTTCATTGGAAATTTGTTGTGGTATACTTTGACGACATCCTTATCTATAGCAAGTCTTTGGAAGAGCACACTTCTCATGTTGCTCAAGTTTTGTTGGTTCTTCGCAATGAAAAGCTTTATGCAAATCTTTCTAAGTGCACTTTTGCCACCAACAAACTTGTTTTCTTGGGTTTTGTTGTTTCTTCGGATGGAGTTGAAGTTGATGATGCAAAGATACAAGCAATTCGGACTTGGCCTTTTCCGACATCACTTGAGGAGTTGAGACGTTTTCTTGGTTTTGCCGGATTTTACCGCCGTTTCATCAAGGATTTTTCCACAATTGCTTGCCCCCTCCATGAACTTACAAAGAAGAATGTACCTTTCATTTGGGGCAATGCACATGATTTTGCTTTCAATGAGCTCAAACGGTTATTAACCGAAGCACCACTCCTTGCCCTTCCGGATTTCTCTAAGACATTTGAGATTGAATGCGATGCAAGTGGATTGGGCATTGGTGGAGTGCTTATGCAAAATGGTAGACCCATCGCATACCATAGTGAGAAACTAGATGGAGCTCGCTTGAATTACCCCATTTATGACAAAGAGTTATTTGCTTTGGTTCGTGTTTTGGATGTGTGGCAACATTACCTTCGTCCTAAGGAATTTGTCATTCATTCCGACCATGAATCCTTGAAATATTTGAAAAGTCAAACAAATTTGAACAAAAGACATGCTAAGTGGGTTGAGTTCATTGAGTCTTTCACTTTGTAATCAAATACAAGAAAGGTAAAGACAATGTGGTCGCGGATGCTCTATCCCGCAAGGCCAACCTACTTACACGTCTTGACATTAGTGTTTGGGTTTGGATGAGATTAAAGAGTTGTATGCTACCGATGCTTTCTTTGGAGACATTTTCGCTCAATGTTCGGAGCACAAAGGAATTGGTGATTTCTATTTGCACAAAGGTTTCTTGTTTAAGGCTAACAAACTATGTATACCCGAGTCTTCGCTTCGTTTGGTCCTTTTGAAGGAATCTCATGGAGGACACTCATGGGTCACTTTGGCCGCGACAAGACCTACGCCATGCTCTCCACCAACTACTATTGGCCAAGAATGAAGCGTGATGTGGAACGCCTAGTTCGACGATGTTCTACATGTCTCAAAGCTAAGTCTACTCTAAACTCTCATGGTTATACACACCTTGCCTATTCCACATCACCCATGGTCCGATATAGCTATGGATTTTGTCTTAGGACTCCCACGCACTAAAACAAACAAGGATTCCATCTTTGTCGTCATTGATCGCTTCTCTAAAATGGCACACTTTATACCTTGCAACAAGAGCGACGATGCTTCACACATTGCTACTTTGTTTTTCAGGGAAATCGTCCGTCTTCATGGAGTGCCCAAGACCATTGTGTCGGATCGTGACACCAAGTTCGTGAGCTATTTTTGGAAGACTTTGATGGCCAAGATGGGAATCAAGCAACTATTCTCCACCGCATACCACCCTCAAACCGATGGCCAAACCGAAGTGGTGAACCGAAGCCTATCTACACTCCTTCGTGTGTTGATCAAGCCTAACTTGAAGAATTGGGAAGAGTGCATCCCACACGCCGAGTTCGCCTACAATCGAGCACTTCACCGCGCAACAAAGAGAACACCCTTCGAGGTCGTCTATGGTGCCAACCCCTACACCGCGCTCGACATGCTACCACTTCCACTCCGTGAGCAAGTTAACATGGACTTCGACAAGCGAGCCGCTTACATGAAGAAGCTCCATGAGGAAACAAGAACTACTCTCGAGAAGCACAACAAAGACCATGCTACGAAGATGAACAAACACAAGCGCGCCATGATATTTGAAGAAGGAGACTTGTGTGGCTACACCTTCGCAAAGATCGCTTTCCGGATGCAAGGAAGTCCAAGCTTCACCCTCGTGGAGATGGACCTTTCAAGGTTATCAAGCGCATCAACGACAATGCCTACAAGATCGACATCTCCAACTCCAAACACTTGGTCCATGACACCTTCAACGTCGCCGACCTATCGCCATACCTTGGAACATCAAGCGATGAGGATGACCAAGAGTCGAGGACGACTCTTTTCCAAGGGGGGGGAGATGATGTAGCCCAACCTACGTCTCCTACAACAAGTGGCCCAATGACAAGAGCAAGAATCAAAGCTCTCCATGATAAGGTGAATTCACTCCTATCTATGTGTGATCTCGACACTCCTTTGAATGGGTTGCTACTTCATTCGGATACTTTGTGCATACTCAGGAACCACCTTGACGACGACCCACAATGGAGTGAAGAAGATGACCGAGAAAACCCAAGAAGATGGCCAAGAGAGCAGCCAAGAAGGAGAAGATGGAGATCAAACAGCCTCAGGCGGTACTACCGGGTCGCTCGAGCCGGTACTACCGCCCTCGCCTGACGTGGCGCCCGTCGAGACCACCACCGGGTCCAGTACTACCGCCCATGCCCGCCTCGGTACTACCGCGACGTGCTGGCGCGGTACTACCGCACCTACTACCGCGCCAACTACCGTATCTCCGGAAGCTCCTGGTGTCCTCGGGTCCCGTCCCGGTAGTGGCCCGGTACTGCCCCGGTACTACCGCACACCCGGTACTACCGGGTTCAGTCCGGTACTACCGCTGCGGGCGGATCTGCACGCTGGAAAGGCTCTCTTGCCTTGTAATCTTATCCCTTTGGATCTAGAGTATAAATAGTTCGTCCCCTTCCTAGGGTTAGGGTTAGACTATGATTTGGGAACTAAAGTAGAGCCTTGCTCCTTCTTCTCAAAGTGTCTCTTTCCTCCTATGGAGATGAATCAAGACCTCCACATGTGGAGATGAACCAAGGCCTCCTCTTGAGGAGAAGATCCCTGCGTGGATACCAAGGCTCCGCTTGTAGTTGCGATTACTTGCTAATCTTCCATCTTTAGGTGGCTAGGTTGGATTGGTTGGATTAACCAATTGGACAAACAATTCTAAGAGTAAGGTGTGCTTGGGAGAGGAGGATTGGGGGCTGCCCTCGGGGATTTGTTACCAGTCGATTCTTGCCGGGTTGCTACTTGCTATTTACCCTTGTGTGTTTGATTTCCCCTCTTTGTGTTCATCGTTCTTCGCGTGTTCTTCGTGTTCATCTTTCCCTCCGCACAAATCCGTGAAAATCGGGACCTACCCGCATCACATCACCACCACCGCCACAACGTGATCGTCATGACCCATTGGCTAATGACCATGGCGTTCCGGGTGCGAATGACTTTGGTGAACAAGGACGTCACCCTCGTCATCCTCCAAGGCCACGACATCAAAATCATGACAATGTGTACAATATCGAGCAAGAGCTACCGCCTCAACATGCGCCTCGTCAAGAGCTTCCTCATGATCGTCACCAACACCAACGTTCCGAGTCAAGTGATAACGAGTCAAGCCAACACAATGGTGATGGACTCAATCGAAGGAGACGTGGACGTGCATTCCCACGTGGTGCTCATGGTGACAACTATGATGACTTGACCAACGTCCGCTTTGACATACCCAAGTTCTACGGCACAAGTGATCCGGAAGCTTACTTCTCTTGGGTACTCAAGGTTGACAAGATCTTCGCGTGCAACGCTTCTCCGACAACAAGAAGATTGCCTTAGCCTCGATGGAGTTTGAAGAGTATGCCCTCTTGTGGTGGGAACAACTACAAGATGCTCGTGTCGCTAACCACCAACAACCAATTGACACTTGGGTTGAAATGAAAGAAACAATGTACAAGCGCTTCATGCCAAGCCATTACACTGGAGACTTATACAAGAAGTTGCAAGAGTTGAAGCAAGGTTTGAAGTCGGTTGACGAGTACTACGAGGAGATGGAAATCTCCATGATGAGAGCCAATGTCAACGAGTACGAAGACCAATCCATGGCTCGTTTCATGAATGGTCTCAACTATCCAATCAAGAAGATCGTGGAGTTCCAACCATATGCCTCTTTGGTTGAGCTAGTACATCAAGCTTCCAAGGCCGAGCGCCACGTGCTTGAAGAGCTCAAATATCTCAAGACAAAGGCATTCTACGCCAACAAGCCTTCTTCGTCAACTCCTACACCTTCACAAGCTCTTCCTCAAGCGAACACTCGAGGTCCTCCAAAGTCTCTACATCGACACCCAAGTGCCTCAACCTTTCAAGAAAGTACCTCCCACTAGCAAGGCGCCTCAAGGATCTTCGTCCGGCACAAGACTCTTGCAATGCTACAAGTGTGGCGGACAAGGGCACAAATCTTTTGAGTGCACCAACAAGAAGGTCATGATCATCAATGACATGGGAGAGTATGAATCTATGAGTGAAGATGAGTACAATGCTTTGAACAAGGTCGCCACAATGCAAAGTGCTCAAGAAGAAGAAAGTGAGATATATTGTGATGGCGACAACAACCCTTCCTTGGTTGTGGCAAGAGCTTTAACCACCAATGTTCAAGTGGATGAAGACCAAAGATGCAATTTGTTTCATACAAAAGCGAGAGTCAATGGAAAGTCCGTCAAGGTCATCATAGATGGTGGAAGTTGCCACAACTTAGCGAGCAAGAACTTTGTGATAAGCTCGACTTGAAGTTCAAGAAACACCCACACCCATACCATGTCCAATGGTTAAGTGATTCCGGGCCGTCAAGATTCAACACATGGTGCAAGTGTCCTTCAAGATTGGAGCCTATGAAGACACGGTTGATTGTGATGTGGTGCCTATGACCGTTTGTCACTTACTCCTTGGCCGTCCTTGGCAATTTGATAAGGGTGCTATGCATGATAGAAGGACAAATTACTATAGCTTCAAGAAGAACGACAAGACCTTCGTCCCATGTCATCAAGTCAAGTCATTGCCGAAAAATGCGAAGTCAATAGCAAAGGCTCAACATGACTTCAACCATCCAAATGACCATAGGCGCCACCCAACCGCACAAGAGAGGGCGGCGCAACAGAAAGCTTCTAGTGAGAAGTGTGGTGAGCGAGAGATCCACCATAAAGTGAGTGAGAGCACAAGCCAAATGAGTGTGACACTTCAAAGAGAGTTCCCACAAAACTTACACTATGTGCCACCAAAAGAGTGATAAGGGAGTTGAGAGAGAACCCATCCACCCTTCACTATGTGCTCATATGCAAGGGTGAAGTTTCTATGACTAACACTTTCACATCTCGTCCTTCTTTGTTGTCTCTTTTGAAGGACTTTGAAGATGTCTTCCCCAAGAAGTGCCACCGGGACTACCCCCTCTACGTGGAATCGAGCACCGCATCAACCTTGTTCCCGGCGCACCGCTTCCAAACCGCGCTCCTTACCGCACCAACCCCGAAGAAACAAAGGAGATCGAACGGCAAATACAAGAACTTCTTGCCATGGGACACATCCGCGAGAGCTTGAGTCCGTGTGCCGTGCCCGTCATCTTGGTACCCAAGCACGACAACACTCTTCGCCTTTGCATGGATTGTCGCCCCATCAACGCCATAACCGTTCGGTATCGCCATCCTATCCCTCGACTTGATGATATGCTTGATGAGCTTTGTGGTTCCGCTATATTCTCCAAAATTGATCTTAAAAGTGGATATCACCAAATATGCATGTGTGAAGGTGATGAATGGAAGACCGCATTTAAAACAAAGCTTGGTCTTTATGAGTGGCTCGTCATGCCATTTGGTCTTTCCAATGCACCTTCTACCTTTATGCGTCTCATGAATCATGTTTTGCGTCCTTTCATTGGCAAATTTGTTGTGGTATACTTTGACGACATCCTTATTTATAGCAAATCTTTGGAAGAGCGCACTTCTCATGTGGCTCAAGTTTTGTTGGTTCTTCGCAATGAAAAGCTTTATGCAAATCTTTCTAAGTGCACTTTTGCCACCAACAAACTTGTTTTCTTGGGTTTTGTTGTTTCTTCGGATGGAGTCGAAGTCGATGAAGCAAAGATACAAGCAATTCGGACTTGGCCTTTTCCGACATCACTTGAAGAGTTGAGATGTTTTCTTGGTTTTGCCGGATTTTATCGCCGTTTCATCAAGGATTTTTCCACAATTGCTTGCCCCCTCCATGAACTTACAAAGAAGAATGTACCTTTCATTTGGGGCAATGCACATGATTTTGCTTTCAATGAGCTCAAACGGTTATTAACCGAAGCACCACTCCTTGCCCTTCCGGATTTCTCTAAGACATTTGAGATTGAATGCGATGCAAGTGGATTGGGCATTGGAGGAGTGCTTATGAAAAATGGTAGACCCATCGCATACCATAGTGAGAAACTAGATGGAGCTCGCTTGAATTACCCCATTTATGACAAAGAGTTATTTGCTTTGGTTCGTGTTTTGGATGTGTGGCAACATTACCTTCGTCCTAAGGAATTTGTCATTCATTCGACCATGAATCCTTGAAATATTTGAAAAGTCAAACAAATTTGAACAAAAGACATGCTAAGTGGGTTTGGATGCTCTATCCCGCAAGGCCAACCTACTTACACGTCTTGACATTAGTGTTTTGGGTTTGGATGAGATTAAAGAGTTGTATGCTACCGATGCTTTCTTTGGAGACATTTTCGCTCAATGTTCGGAGCACAAAGAAATTGGTGATTTCTATTTGCACAAAGGTTTCTTGTTTAAGGTAACAAACTATGTATACCCGAGTCTTCGCTTCGTTTGGTCCTTTTGAAGGAATCTCATGGAGGAACACTCATGGGTCACTTTGGACGCGACAAGACCTACGCCATGCTTGCCACCAACTACTATTGGCCTAGAATGAAGCGTGATGTGGAACGCTAGTTCGACGATGTTCTACATGTCTCAAAGCTAAGTCTACTCTAAACTCTCATGGGTTATACACACCATTGCCTATTCCACATCACCCATGGTCCGATATAGCTATGGATTTTGTCTTAGGACTCCCACGCACTAAAACAAACAAGGATTCCATCTTTGTCGTCATTGATCGCTTCTCTAAAATGGCACACTTTATACCTTGCAACAAGAGCGACGATGCTTCACACATTGCTACGTTGTTTTTCAGGGAAATCGTCGGTCTTCATGAAGTGCCCAAGACCATTGTGTCGGATCGTGACACCAAGTTTGTGAGTATTTTTGGAAGACTTTGATGGCCAAGATGGGAATCAAGCAACTATTCTCCACCGCATACCACCCTCAAACCGATGGCCAAACCGAAGTGGTGAACCGAAGCGATGAGGATGACCAAGAGTCGAGGACGACTCTTTTCCAAGGGGGGAGATGATGTAGCCCGACCTACGTCTCCTACAACAAGTGGCCCAATGACAAGAGCAAGAATCAAAGCTATCCATGATAAGGTGAATTCGCTCCTATCTATGTGTGATCTCGACACTCCTTTGAATGGGTTGCTACTTCATTCGGATACGTTGTGCATACTCAGGAACAACCACCAAGAAGATCAAGAAGCAAGTGCAGAAGATGGCCAAGAGACGAGTCGAGAAGAAGATGAAGAAGACGAAGCATCAGCACAGCGGTACTACCGCCAGGCGGGCCGGTACTACCGCCAGGTCCCAGGCAGCCGCGCTACCGCTGAAGAGGAAGACCTGCGCAGAACTCCAGGCAGCGGTCCTACCGCTTGCACAGCCGTACTACCGCCGAACCCAGATCACGGTACTACCGCCAGAGGTACCGCTGGAGGTACCGGCACGCCCGAAAACGCCACTGGATACCCCTACGGTACCTCCCGGTACCCGCTTCGTACTACCGCCAGCGAGTGCAATTAATCCCAGCGGTACTACCGCTGGCATAGCGGTACTACCGCTGGGTCTGGGAAGATTCGGGCTGAAGCCCATGTAACAGCCCACAACTTACCCCCTTCGCCTCGTGGACTATAAATACTCCTCCTCAGCCTAGGGTTAGGGTTAGACTATGATTTGAGAACTAAAGTAGAGCTAGACTCCTTCTTCTCAAAGTGTCTCCTTCCTCCTTTGGAGATGAATCAAGACCTCCACATGTGGAGATGAACCAAGGCCTCCTCTTGAGGAGAAGATCCCTGCGTGGATACCAAGGCTCCACTTGTAGTTGCGATTACTTGCTAATCTTCCATCTTTAGGTGGCTAGGTTGGATTGGTTGGGTTGACCAATTGGACAAACAATCCTAAGAGTAAGGTGTGCTTGGGAGAGGAGGATTGGGGGCTGCCCTCGGGGATTTGTTACCAGTCGATTCTTGCCGGGTTGCTACTTGCTATTTACCCTTGTGTGTTTGATTTCCCCTCTTTGTGTTCATCGTTCTTCGCGTGTTCTTCGTGTTCATCCTTCCCTCCGCACAAATCCGTGAAAATCGGGACCTACCCGCATCACAAGATAAACTATATCCCACGAATAATGTAGCTTGAGAGGAGCGAATCCGGTTCTCACACCCAACACACACACTTATGAGGATAGGAAGGTATGAAGTGGCAAACGAAACAAGCAAACCCGACGACAAGTATATTGTCAAAGGTAGAGAAAATCCACAATGATCAAATTACCAAAGAAACTCCAACCACAAATGATGAAGAAACACACACAAAAGCGAATGATGGGGTTGGGCGACCAAAGGGCGAGAACTCGAAGATAGACAACCTAACGAAGACTACGTGCTCAAATGTCACCCAACACAAGAGGGACGCTAGCTCAATTGCTTTTTGATGGGCAACGGATTTGCACAAGAGTTACACACTCACTCACTTTGCCGGTATAAGCTTTGTCGCAACCAACAAGAGATGATACTTGGCACCACTTGATTCTTTTCTCTTCTCTTTTTTTTTTGATTTTTGCTTTTTGACGACGATTCCTTCTCTTTTGCTAGTGCCAAGATCTCAAACGAAACACACTCGCCAATACTTTAAGACAATCACTCGAACAAGTGCAATGCCCTGCAATATCAAAGAGCTAGTCCGATAGGTCAAGGTACATGAAAGGAAGAAGGGCTCACAACGGATTATGATGGTGGGGAAATGTCGAGTAGTTGGTGGCGTCATCGCTTGGCGTTGATGATGCGTGGCTGCGGAAGCTTGTCGATGTCGTAGACGTAGGGCACACCAAGAAAGGACTCAAACCAAAGAGGAAATGGCAAAACGAACCGAGGAAGAAAGAAAAATTTGCTCTGAAAACCTGCCCGGCGGTAGTACCGCTCGTTCTGCCCCGGTAGTACCGGTCGGTCGCGGTGCTCCGGTAGTACCGGAAGTCTGGCCGGTAGTACTGGTGGACTCGAAATCTGGAGTTGTTCTTCGCGATTTGGGCGGAAATTGAGCTCGAAAAATCCTCAAATTCGTGGAAAATTGGCAAAATTAAGGCTAGGAAACGCAAACAAAGGTGGAGGGGGTCCTAAAGCAACAGATCCATGGACAAAATCTACCAAAAACGCAACGAATCGACAGATCGGCTCGAATCAAGGCAAGGCTATTTTTGGTGGAAATTTTCGAATTTCTCAAAAACGAAGGAAAATTTGGTGGATTTTGGTGGAAACACAAAACAAATCCGTGTCAACCTAGAGCTCTGATACCATATGATGTGGGTTGGTCCCGATTTTCACGGATTTGTGCGGAGGGAACGATGAACACGAAGAACACGCGATGAACACGAAGAACACAAAGAGGGGAAATCAACACACAAGGGTAAATAGCAAGTAGCAACTCGGCAAGACTCAATTGGTAACAAATCCCCGAGGGTAGCCCCCAATTCTCCTCTCCCAAGCACACCTTACTCTTAGGATTGTTTGTCCAATTGGTCAATCCAACGAATCCAATCTAGCCACTCGAAGAGGGAAGATTAGCAAGTAATCGCAACTACAAGCGGAAGCCTTGGTATCTGATGTAGATGTTTGCCCGATCTTTCACCGCAAGAACCACCGGATAACTATTCTTCCAATCACGGGAGTAATCCGCGTAACCTGAAGAACGAGAGAACGAATCCCACAGCGAGCAACGAGATGATGAACACCACGCCTCACGCCAAGCTCGACAACCCTTGACAGATTCAAGGACCTTCTCGCCATGCACGATAACCCTTGACAAATTCAAGAACACTCATGCCTCAATTTATTGGATAACTAACGAACGTCCGAGACGCCGTCACGCCGGTCCCTTGGGACGGAGGCAACCTTGAACACAATGTTCTACATAATTTTCAACTCTCCTAAAACCCTAGCCGCTGGCTCCTTTATATAGGAGGCCAATCAACTAGTTGGTTGGACAAACCCCAAACCGAACCTAACACGACTCTAAACCTAGTTGGACTCGAACCGGATACAAACCGACCTATGGCGGGTTTGGCCTAACATGGCACGCAGGCCTAGTTAACACTACCTTAGACTTTTACATATCATTTAAATATGTCCTAGCATGTCAACCAACCAACACGATGCCGACGATGCCCTCATCATCCTCCCCTTCTTAGAGAGGTGTTATCCTCAACGCCGGAAGGTCTTCTCCTGCGCTTGTGACGTCAAATCTGCAATATCGCCACGTTTCTTCTTCCACCTCAAGTCTTCGCCGGCCTACCACACCACATCCTCCCTCTCGGCTAGCTAGACTTGCTCTTGGCGCCCTCCATGTTTGGCGCCACCAACCTGATTGAGACATAAACCTTCAGACTGCAACATGCAAACGCACCACGCAAATCACCCGAAACGCAGCAGAACAAACTCCTGTACGCCAAGGATCCAAATAAGCTGAATACGTCGTGGATACAATCTGAAATTGTAGAGGTCAACCGAGTACATCACCCAAAACGAACAACACAATTGCTGCACACCAATGATCCAAATGAGTCAAGTTCACCACTTGTTAAACTGAAAACGAGAGTGTCTCTTTTTTTTCCGCTTCCTTCCCGTAAAGGTAACTGTACCGATCTGACCGATCTGAATAGTCACCTATAGAACACCAACAAAACCAATCGGTACTCCTTTCCTTGTAGCATACCACGTTTTTATTTCACATAGACGAACGAAAGAGCTGGATTTGATCCGATCTGTACGTAACAATTACTGCTCTTTCCTTACCTCCGATCCTTTCCTCTTTTTTTTAAACCAAGCAGCCACGTATGGAAACACCAAAACCTATCGAGACTTGGCTGGAGTTGCCAAACAACCACGCCGGAAATCCGGAAACGATCCAATTTCCGAGCAATCCTCGCGCAAACTCTTCTTTCTATTCGCCTCCTGCAGTCCGATCCAATCTCCTCTTTTTTTTTGGTAAACTTTCCCAACACTTATCCCGACCGATCCGATCTGCAGTAGCACAACTCGATCAGAAGGAAAAAATCTCCGTCCATCGCCGCCAACAAAATTCAGCGACCAGCCCGACGACACAACTCCACCTCCAACTCGCCGAGATGCGGCAACGCGCCAACTCGTCGTCTTTTAAGTCGCGGTGATCAACCTGGCGCTCTGATACCAGATGATGTAGATGTTTGCCCGATCTTTCACCGCAAGAACCACCGGATAACTATTCTTCCAATCACGGGAGTAATCCGCGTAACCTGAAGATCGATCTGCAGGATTGCAAAGATTGGCAGATTTGTCTTTGCTGGAATTGTTTGGAAGGCGACGAGTTGGCAAGGATTTGCATCTTGGCGCTTAGAGGAAGCAAGACGACGAGTTGGCAGCGTTGCAGCAGCTCGGCGAGGTGGAGTTGGCGAGGAAGATCGAGGTCGCGTTTCAGTTTCTGATCTCGGCGTGTTTGTTCAAGGGCGACGAGTTGGTATCGGTGACCGACCCGAAGTATCGGTTTGGATTATTCCGTCCACGTAAAGGAAAGGCAGTTTTGGTTGTCTATTCACTCAGAATATTGCGCTGCACGAATTCTGCTGGGAATTTCCTTCGTATGTGGAGTTCAGATCGAGAAATATAAAAAAAAAGGAGAGGAGGTTTTGCTTCACGTGGAGGGATTCTGGCTTGTTTCTTTTGTACGAGGTGTTCCGGCCGGAAAAGAAGGAAAGTTTGGGAAGAGAAAGGAAAGCAATAACGAAAAATAAAAGACAGGTTCCATTGATTTCGGATCAAGAAGAAGGAGAGGTCGTGCTGTTTCTTTTGAAATTGATCGATATATCCGGCGTACGAAAGGAAAGCAATCAGCGAAAAAAAAGGCAAGTGAAGATTTGATTGGATTCGTGATTTCCTTGCTATGTACGTGGAGGAGTGGACAAACAAAAGGAAGGAAAAGGTGAGGAGATCGGAAAGAATAGAAAAGGAAAGAGCAGTTATAATTTGTTATGTACAGATCGATTGGATCTTGCTCTTTCGTGCGTCTGTGGAAAAGAAAAAAGAGACCGTGTTGCGCAATCAGCAAAGGAATACCGATCAGTTTTGGTGTGGTGTCCATACGTGTCTACTCAGCCCGGTCAACTTTCTAGGTGAATTAAAAAGAGAAGCAATGGGAAGGATAACGTTTGGTACATGCAGATTTGCTTCAGCGTTGGAGTGCGCGCAGGAAAAGAAACATAAAAAAAATAAGAGACACTGGTTTAGTTCCAAACGGAGGTGGATTTAGTTCATTTGGATCCTTGGCGTGCAGGAATTGTCCTGTTTGTTCTGGGGATGTACCAAGTTTGTTTCCACAATTTCAGATTGCATCCGCGGGCGTATACAGCTTATTTGGACCCTTGGTGTGCAGGATTTTGTCCTGTTGTGTTTTGGGTGATTCGCATGGTGCGTTTACATGCTGCAGTCCGAAAGTTTTTGTGTCTCAATCAGGTTGGTGGTGCCAAACTGATGAGGACATCCCACCTACGGTCACAACTACTAGTCCTACAACTATACAAGGAGCTATTACTCGAGCTCGTGCGCGTCAACTTAATTATCAGGTACTTTCGTTCCTTGGAACTAATCCAAATATACATGAGAATATGCTACTGCCTACATCGGATATGTTTGTCACTCTTAGGAATAATGGACCTAGCAAGGAAGAGAAGGACAAGCATTGGAGCATGGTGATTCATGGAGATGGCAGCAAGCATGCAAGGAGTGGAGATGATGCTACAAATGGAGGCTTGGACGAAATACTACAAGATCACACTTCATATTTTCGTCCATAGAGTTATATGGTGCTGCGTCACCTTGATATTTGGGCCAGGCCCATGTATTTTCGAAATACCTTTTTATAGACTATTTTTAGAGTCCGTATTGATGGGGAAACCGACTTAGGATGGATTTCGGCCCCTTTTCCAAGGCTGCACGAAATTCCCTTGAGTCTCCCCATAAATACAACCCTAGGTCGTCGCTTTAGGGTTTGGGTTTTGTTTAGTCATAAGTTAGCCATTGTTGCAACTTCGCCGTACTTCGTCTGTGTCTGAGCGACCAGATCAAGACCGCCTTTCGGAACCCCACTTCAATATAATCATTCATCTTTATTCGCAATATCCAGATTGCCAATCTTAGTTCTTGCTTGTTCTCGATTGATTGCAGGAGCTAGACCTGAGTGGTTGGGTCGGCTGTGCTACGGCGCTGTCAATAACCTCCCGGAGTTGGTGCAGCGATTGCTAAGGCGCAACGTCCTCGCACGTTTGTAGTCGGATCGTCAACGTCGACGCCACCCAAATCGTAGTTATCCATCTCATCGAAAGATCGGACACCTTTGCCTCTATCAAGTGGTATCAGATTTCAGGTTGCTCGGTGAGATTTTACTGTTTACTAGTGTAGATTGCATCTTCATACCTACAGTCCACGAAAAAGCCAAAAATACAATTAGGGTTAGTTCATCCCGTCCTACAACCAGTCCGGGCCTCTCGCATTTTCTTTTCAGTGCATTGCTTTGTTGAATTTTCGTCTGCATCGTCGTGTCGAGTTGCTGGTCTTAGCGTCTAGTTCCTTTAGAGTTTCGAGTTCTTTGCATAATTGTCTTGCCGCCGCCGCACAACTCGCCTCTCGCCACCACCCACCAGCCTTCCGCCGCCATCCATCTACCCACCAACACCGCCGCCCACATACTCGCCGCCACCCTCCCTTCACCACCGCCGCCAGTTTAGGGTTAGGGTTTGTTCTGTTTTACTTTCCATCCGTGGTTCCGTTATTTCCGTTTCCTTCCTTCCGTGATCCGTTGTTGATACTTTCCATCCGTGGTCTCTTCTTTGTGTCGGTTTAGACTTGTAAAAAAAAAAAGAGCAAAAAAAAAAAAAGTCAAATCCGCATCCAAGTCGGGTTGACCACGATTTCCACTAGTCAGCTCCGAAATAGTCCGAATTGGGGCAGGTTTTCTCAGTTTTGGTTGTCCGGACTTTGAAAAATCATAACTAATTCATACGAACTCCGTTTTCGACGTTCGACCACTCAAAATCGTCGTGAGAAAAAAGCGCATCCAGCCCAAACCACTACGTCGTTTGCGGCCTCCGGAACCCCTCAGAATTCCCAAAAGAGTGCAGGAAGGTTGAGTTTTTGCCACTTTTCTGAAAAAAGTTCGGAAATTTTCTGTGATTTTCAATTCTATCTTGCTTTTGAGCTGTTCCTTTGTGCTTGTTGTTGCCGCGCCTTGACTTTGTTGGTGCTATAGGCTCGCGTCTCTAGTACGGTCTAGCCTAGGACCAGCACGGTACCGTCTTTGAGCGTTTATTCAACTTGCATTCCTGAATTGATTACTGCTAATCATTGTTAAGCCTCCCCAAAGCTCCACAGATTTCTACACCGTGTGTTGTGACGTCCACCTGGCAATCGCTTCATCTAATCTTCAGCGAGCATTGACGCCGTTTGTTGCCAGTCACCTTCTGCTTCTTGGTGAGAACTTGTAAGAGCTTTGATTTTGGTTTGACGGATTGCGTTCTTCCACCCACATAGTAGTTGCTAGGAACATATTCTTGTGATTTGTATCCTGTTTTCTACTAACCATGTCAGAATCCGATGCTGAATGGGAGAAATTGACGAACAAAGAGCTGCATACTAAGTTCTCCACGCTTGTGGTGAAGACCTCGGAGGATGTCGACAAACGGCTTGGTGAGGCGCTGGACCGGATCGAGGGCCTTGAGCAACGTTTTGACACCAAACTTGACGCCAAGTTCAACGAGTTGCTCGCACGTCTGCCACCACCACCTGCTGCTCCTCCGCGGAACAATGTTGGGCGAGCGCAACGTGTCCCACTTGAGCTCGGCCAGAACTCCGGCGTTGCCGCCGCCGCCCATGAGAACTATGATGATTACTATGAGGGGGAGGATGAGAACGAGGGGGAACACCCGAGACGACAAGCTGCTGGTCGTCCGCGGGCCTACATTCGCAATGCTCATGCTGCACCACGCCCTCAGGTATTGAACGATGATGATCATGTTGCGAAACTGAAATTACATCTGTCACCGTTTGAGGGTAGATATGATCCTGATGCCTATCTTACATGGGAATTAGAAACTGAACAACGTTTTGCATGCTTACATTATCCTGATGATAGACGTGTTAAAGCTGCTGTTTGTGAATTTACTGGTTTTGCCTCTATTTGGTGGTCGGAATATTGTAGAGTAAATCCTAATGACATTCCCACCACTTGGCCTGTTTTAAAAGATGCTATGCGTAAACGTTGGGTGCCTCCATATTATCAACGTGATTTGCTTCAAAAATTACAGCACCTAAAACAAGGCAAAAATTCTGTAGAGGAATATTATCAAGAATTGCAAACTGGTTTAATTCGATGTGGTGTTATTGAAGACACTGAACCTATGCTTGCACGTTTTCGGGGTGGGTTAAACAAGGAAATACAAACAATTTTGGAGTATAAGGAGTATCATACCATCACCCGTTTGTTCCATCTTGCTTGTATTGCTGAACGTGAAGTGCAGGATCGGCAAGCTTCGCGGACTAATTTTTCTGCAGGTCGGTCTACATCATGGACTACTCGTGCACGTCCTACACGCACCACCGTCCTCCTGCTGGCGCCGCTGCCATGCCCAGCAAAGACCTTACGAGCAAGGCACCACCACCAGCGCGGAACGGCTCTTCTACTTCCACACAGCCTTCATCTTCCATGGCGTCCACGGGAAACACTAGCAGAATCCAATGTCGCCGCTGTGATGGTTGGGGTCATTATGCTCGTGAGTGCACAAATAAACGTGTGATGATAGCTCGCGCAGATGGCGGGTACGATTCCGCGAGTGATTATGATGAGGAGACTTTGGCTCTTATTGCGCATGAGGAAAAAGATGGCACTGACTCTGATCCTGATGTGCAATGTATGGCTGCAGATGCCGCGGAAAGGTACGAGTCTTTGATTGTTCAATGAGTGTTGAGTGTGCAGGTGACCAAGGCTGAACAAGATCAGCGGAATAACCTGTTCCATACAAAGGGAGTAGTTAAAGAACGTTGTGTACGCATCATTATTGATGGAGGGAGCTGCAATAATTTGGCAAGTGTCGAGATGGTGGAGAAATTAGCACTTCAAACCAAGCCACATCCCCGTCCTTACTACATCCAATGGTTCAACAACAGCGGCAAGGTTAAAATTTCTCGTACAGTTCGTGTGCATTTCACCATTGCTGCATACACTGATTTTGTCGATTGTGATGTTGTACCTATGCAAGCATGCTCTCTTTTACTTGGTAGACCATGGCAATTTGATAAAAAAACTGTACATCATGGTGGTACAAATCAGTATACTCTTGTTCATAAGGATAAAAAGATTGCCTTACTTCCTATGTCTCCTGAACAAATTTTGAAAGATGATATTGCTAGAGCTAGTAAAGCGAAAAAACAGGAGCAGCACAAGAGTGAAAATCAGATTGTGGCTAAAGAATTTGCGCAACACCATAAGAATAACTCATCACCTACTAATGTTGCTAACGAAATTAAATTGACTAATCCATGCTACTTAGCCACAAAGTCTGATATTTCTGATTTGGATGCCAATGAATCTGTTTGCTATGCGATTGTTTGCAAAGAGGTACTGTTTTCATTTGAGGATATGCCTCCCTCTTTGCCTCCTGTTGTTGCTAACGTTTTGCAGGAAGACGTTTTTCCAAGTGTTGTGCCGCCGGGATTACCACCTATTCGAGGAATAGAGCACCAGATTGACTTGATTCCCGGTGCGTCATTACCCAACCGTGCTCCTTACCGCACCAATCCTGAGGAGACAAAAGAGATTCAACGACAAATTCAAGAACTGCTCGATAAAGGTCATATTCGTGAGTCTCTTAGCCCGTGTGCTGTTCCTATTATTTTGGTGCCTAAGAAAGATGGGTCCTCTCGCATGTGTACTGATTGTAGGGCTATTAATCATATCACAATTCGTTATAGACACCCTATACCACGTTTGGATGACATGCTTGACGAGTTGAGTGGATCTACCATGTTTTCTAAGGTTGATTTGCGTAGTGGTTACCACCAAATTCGCATGAAATTAGGAGATGAATGGAAAACAGCATTTAAAACTAAGTTCGGTTTATATGAGTGGTTAGTCATGCCTTTCGGTTTAACTAATGCTCCTAGTACCTTCATGAGATTAATGAACGAAGTTTTGCGTGCTTTCATTGGGCGATTTGTTGTGGTTTATTTTGATGATATTCTCATATACAGCAAATCTTTGGAGGATCATTTGCATCATTTGCGTGCTGTTTTTGAAGCTTTGCGTGCTGCACGTTTATTTGGTAACCTTGAGAAGTGCACCTTTTGCACCGATCGAGTTGCGTTTCTTGGCTATGTTGTTACATCGCAGGGCATTGAAGTTGATCCCGCAAAGATTGAGGCAATTTTGAGTTGGCCGTGTCCTCTCACGGTCACCCAAGTGAGGAGTTTTCTTGGCCTCGCTGGGTTCTATAGGCGCTTTGTCAAAGATTTTGGTTCCATTGCAGCGCCATTGAATGAGCTTACGAAGAAGGATGTGCCCTTTGTTTGGGGCGATGCACAACAGGACGCGTTCATGCTGTTGAAAGATAAGTTAACACATGCACCCTTGCTACAACTTCCTGATTTTAATAAGATGTTTGAGCTTGAATGTGATGCTAGTGGAATTGGTTTGAGGCCCTACTTTGGTGAAGAAGATGAGATTGTGTCGAGGACGACTTCAATTCAAGAAGGGGAGGATGATGAGGACATCCCACCTACGGTCACAACTACTAGTCCTACAACTATACAAGGAGCTATTACTCGAGCTCGTGCGCGTCAACTTAATTATCAGGTACTTTCGTTCCTTGGAACAAATCCAAATATACATGAGAATATGCTACTGCCTAAATCGGATATGTTTGTCACTCTTAGGAATAATGGACCTAGCAAGGAAGAGAAGGACAAGCATTGGAGCATGGTGATTCATGGAGATGGCAGCAAGCATGCAAGGAGTGGGGATGATGCTACAAATGGAGGCTTGGACGAAATACTACAAGATCACACTTCATATTTTCGTCCATAGAGTTATATGGTACTGCGTCACCTTGATATTTGGGCCAGGCCCATGTATTTTCGAAATACCTTTTTATAGACTATTTTTAGAGTCCGTATTGATGGGGAAACCGACTTAGGATGGATTTCGGCCCCCTTTTCCAAGGCTGCACGAAATTCCCTTGAGTCTCCCCATAAATACAACCCTAGGTCGTCGCTTTAGGGTTTGGGTTTTGTTTAGTCATAAGTTAGCCATTGTTGCAACTTCGCCGTACTTCGTCTGTGTCTGAGCGACCAGATCAAGACCGCCTTTCGGAACCCCACTTCAATATAATCATTCATCTTTATTCGCAATATCCAGATTGCCAATCTTAGTTCTTGCTTGTTCTCGATTGATTGCAGGAGCTAGACCTGAGTGGTTGGGTCGGCTGTGCTACGGCGCTGTCAATAACCTCCCGGAGTTGGTGTAGCGATTACTAAGGCGCAACGTCCTCGCACGTTTGTAGTCGGATCGTCAACGTCGACGCGACCCAAATCGTAGTTATCCATCTCATCGAAAGATCGGACACCTTTGCCTCTATCACAAACATGGAGGGCACCAAAAGCAAGTCTAGCAAGCCGAGAGGGAGGATGTGGTGTGGCAGGCTGGCGAAGACTAAGGATGGAGAAGAAGCATGGCGAATTTGCATATTTAACGCCACAAGCGCTGGAGAAGACCTTCCGGCGTTGAGGACAACGCCTCTCTAAGAATGGGAGGATGATGAGGACATCGTCGGCATCGTGTTGGTTGGTTGACACGCTAGGACATATTTAAATTGATGACATCCCTAGTCTTTCACCATCTTTTCCTGATGATGATGTTGCAGCTCAAGATACAACCAATGAAGTGAGGATTGGACCAATTACGAGGTCTCGTGCCAAGTTATTAGAACAACAGGTGAACTCACTCTTAGCTGAATATGTTGTTTGTGTTAATGAGAATTTTATACTACCTAAATCTATGCACTTGTGTATGATCAGGTTTATTGATAACACAAACATTGGAGGAGGCATGGAGCGCGCTAATGAAGATGGCAAGCACGAGGGAGGCTGATGTAGTGCAACCTACCCTAAGCAACCCAACATATCCCAAGTCATCATTGAGCTTAAAGGTGAACTCTCTCCTATACGAGATTCCATTCCGTGCCCCTTTGGATGGTATACTACGTGAGCATCTACCCCTTTGTTATGCTAGGTATCACATGATGAGTACGGGCATCCGGGAAGATGCCGAGGAAGCCCAAGACTCAAGTTCATCCAAGGCGTACGCATGGAAGAGGAGTAGAAAGCGTCAAGATGACGAAGTGGGCAAAATCTGCCTGGCCGGCTGTAACATTCCAAAAATATTAATCAGTATTATTATTCCAAAAATGAGAGCCAACAAAAACTTTTGTTGAGTTTATGTGTTGTTTGTCAATTGTTGCTTGTGGTAATTACTTCTTGTGCTTGTGTTGCTTGTTGCTTGATTTAATCGAAAGGAAATTATAAAAGCAAAAGTAAAACAAGAAAAATAAAAGTGACAAATAAGAAACTCAATAATGTTCCAAACAAAATTCAGAGGAATGATATTTGAAACCTCTCATTTACATCCTTATCACTTATCTCTTCCAAATAATATTTTACACCTATTTTTAAATTCAAAAGTAAAAACAATTGAAATAAAACAAAATGCAATAATTAAAACCCTATAAACAAAAATGATTCAAAACATTTTATTTTGAAATACCAAATTTTGTGGAGCTACTACATGCTATGTGGAAGCCTCACAAATATTTGTGAATTTTTCTAAAATGTCTAAGTACCTCAAATAAATTCCAGAAAGTGCTGCTGGTTTTTGAAAAGAAGAAAAAGAAGCAGAAGGACCTAGTTGTAAATGGAAAAGAAACTCCAGGGGGCGTTCGGCGAAAATGTCGTCGTCTCCTACCCCCACCTCCCCGTCACCGTCGCCGTGTCGCCGCGACCGTGCCCCGTCGTTTCCGCGCTCCCCAGGCCCCCCCTGGCCGCGCTCTCCATCGCTCCCGTGCCTCTGCAGCCGCGGCGCCGCAGAGGAGAGCACTTACGCCATCCCTCGCCTCGAATCCACCCCAGCGTCGCCGTGGCGAGCTCCCCGTCGCCGTCCCAAATTGGCCCAGCTCGCTGCTCCCCGACACGCACGGCTCGGCCAGTGCCTTCTAGAACGTGCCCGGACCCCGCTCGACCTCACAGCGCAACGCCTCGTGCACCACTGCCAAAAATCCGAGCCGAGAGATCGCCGGTGCGCCATGGACACGGCTGTGCGCCCCGTCCACGATACGCCGGCTCCCGCGCTATAAAACCCACCCCACACCCTCTGGAAGCAGCACACCATCCCACTCCCTCGCTCCCCCTCTCCAGTTTCACCGTGAGCCGCCAGGAGGGCGTGCCCTGCCGAAGCTCTGCCGCCGTCGAGGTCCGTCGTGGCCGCAGCGCCTCGCTGCACCTTTCTCCCCTCCAACCCCTCTGCTTTGCTTGCCCAACTTCACCACACTCACGCGCATCGTTTCCCCTCTGGTTCGTGCACAGGAACGCCGTAGGGAGCTCGCCGGAGTTGCTGTCGTGCCCGTGCGAAGTTCAGAAGCTCGCCGTGGACGCTGTGCTCCGTCCCAGCAAGCAGGACTCGGCCAGAAGCTCTCCCACGCCGCCGCCGTCGATTCGCGTCGTCGCCAAGCCTTCCCGAGCCCTCTAGGTGAGGTTTTGCCCAACCTCGCCGTCGCCGGAGCCACGGCGCCGCCCAGAAATGGTCGTCGCCGATGGTTTCGTTGCGAGAGAGAGAGAGAGACTGACGAGCGGGCCCCGCTCGTCAGGGTTTTATTAATTTCCCCGCGTGAACTGTGCCGCTGACCAGTGGGTCCCCCATGTCAGCAATTTCAACATTATCCACAATAGTGGATTTTCCTAATTTAAATTCTCTGAAATTTTCAGTACTGATATGAACTTGTAAATTCAATATCTCAAGATTTAGGAATCCAAATAAATCAAACTCAATTGTTCTGGAAAGCTTATTAAAATGTTTAACCAACCCAATTGGATTCATTCCATTTAATTAAGTAAGTAAAAAGTATTATTAAAAATACTACAGAAGGTTTAAATTCTAAACTTGTTTGTTTCTGATACTTTGTTAGTCCAAATAATTCCAAACCAATTTTGTTAGCTTAGTACTGCCTTTTTTTAGCTTCCCTATTTTTGGTAGAATTAATTGTGCAGTAGGATTTGTTTAGTCCAAAATTGAAGTTTAAACACCCTTCTGCTCTCAAACATTTAAATATGTTTAATGGTTGACCCAAATGAACTAGGACCAATTTTTTTAGATCACATTTAGCCATGTTTAGTCACCCCTAAAAGGATTTAATTTTTGAAGCAATAGAATTTAAATGGTAGCCAAAACTTGGTTATTAAGCATCTGGATTCAAACAAATGTGTAGGGAGTTTAGTAACTCCATTTGAACCAAATCAAATTGTGTTGTCTTCTACACATCAGTAGCTTTCCATAGAATTTTAGTTTGTATTTTTGTGACCAACAGAACTCAAGTTATTGAATTAAACATGTTCAACAAGTTTCTGCCATAATTTTGAACATAAATAAATGATGTTTAATTCAATTGTTTTGAAACCAAATTGTATGGTTTGATGTGTGCAGTAGCTATGTGTGATGTTCATGGTTGTTGTGTTGAGATGATTGCTTGTATAGCTTAGTGATTGTTTGCATTGTTTGTTTATTAATTAGACGAGAACGTTGTCGGATATATCGAGGAAGGAGAGTTTGCTGAAATTGAAGAACAAGAGCAAGATCACTTTGCCAAGCAAGGCAAGCTACTCCCTGAGCTTGCACCTAAATACATATGCATCTACTTTGATCAAATGATTTACTCTTAAGGCAATCGTTTACAAAACCTTTTCGAAAAGTATATGGATATTATTTTGCCACCCTATGTAGTAGCTTATATAAAACTTTAGGATGGGAAACAATGTTGTTTATTCAAAACTCCTTTGAAATTTCTTGTGTGGTTATGGAATGCCGAGATGTCGGTGTTGGAATGGAGAAGTGGAAAATGGTGATGTTTATGAAAAAATGCACAGTGTCCTAGTACTATGGCGACCAATCATACCCTGTGCGACCACATTTACCATATATGGGAAAAGGCTTAGTCATGTAGTTTGCTCTTATTAGTATGGGATACCTCATCAACGGAGATGACTCTGTTATGCATGAGGGGATGGTCCGAGGACCTACCCCCTGACCCGGGTCCTCACACAAGATGGTGGGGAGGATAGAAGGTTCCACCATAAACCGCCGGACAAAACTATGAGTCCTCACACTTAGGGTTTCTGACGGGAAACTGGACTGGGTGTCGATGGAAAGTGTCATATGGGAAGGATGTGAGGACCCCGGATTAGTTATCCGAGATACTCGTTATGTTTCCTGCAACAATCCCGTGATCAGTCTGTTGTTGCACATAACTTGAATTGGTATCACAGAACACCCATAGATACCGAATAAACATACTTACTTGATTGAAGTCCATAGCTTCAACCGGTACTGGCAGCGGAATCACCAAACAACGTGGAGCCCAAGTCATTAGCCTTAACCCTACAGGCAGCTGACTGGGAAGCGCCCTAGTTCGCAAAGACGCCAGTGAACTCCTCTTCTTCGAACTGCTCCTCTTTAAAATCTGGCTAAGACAATAGCCAGGGACGAAACCAATGTGAGTACATTTGATTGTACTCGCAAACTACCCCAACAGGAACATGCACTAGTTTTTAATTTTAAAAGACTTTTATTTTTAGAAAAACATCTCTATATCTTTATTGAAAAAGGGAAGAGTGGATCTTTAATCTTGTTGAAGACAAAACATTTTGGAAAGTAGTTTTCTCACTATCTTTGTTGAAAAAGGTAAGAAGTCTTTTTAAACCTTTTTCTCGAAGATGTACCTTTGTTTAAAAAGGTAAGAAATCTCTTTTAAAACTTTTTCCTCGAAAATCACCATCTTGTCCCTTTCTCCAAAACTCCTCCTTTTCCGAACATAGCCCCTTCAGGGTCACTCATTTTCCAGCAACCTCATACCAACTCATTGGTACAGTTGCATAAAACAATCTCCACTTCATTTTCCTTTCAAACTCAAAACTTTGTAAAACTTGCACATGGTCTTAGGACAGCCTCCCAACTGTCCATATCCAAGGACTCGGCTATTCGAATAGTTTTACCCTCTGCAGAGGTAGCACGCTTTTCCCACACCCATCCGGTCACTCATCGTGTCAGCCACGTCCCGCCATACCAGGGGTATGCGAAGTTGAGTTCCCGGCCATAGCCTGTCCTTTACTCATGCTAGTATAGGACCCTGCCTCTACGACACTTTCCATCGACACTTAAATCCTCAGAAACTAAGTGTGAGGACTCGTAGTTCTGCCCGGCGGACCCAAGGGAGCCCTTCAATCCTCTATCTCCATTTCATATCATAACAGCCCTTAGGCGTTCTTCTCTCTAGAGGACCCAGGTCAGGGGGTAGGTCCTCAGACCATCCCCTCATGGAACGAGGTTATCCTCGTTATTGAGGCATCCAGTACTAACACGAGCAAATTATATGACTACGCCCTTTCCCATATGTGGGTAAATGTGGTCGCACAGGTTATCGGCTGGTAGTCATAGTACAAAGACACAATGTGCATTTTTCATAAACATCACCATACTCCATTTCTCCACTTCCATACCGACATCCCGGTATACCATATTTTATCCACGGATTCGAAAAAGGAGTTTTGAATAATCAATGTTTTTCCCATCCTATAGTTTTATATAAACAAACTGATACTTCTACATAGGGTGGCAAAATAGTCTTTCATATACTTTTGAAAAGGCTTTCAAAATCATTTCCAATTTTCATAGCAAAATACTTTTAACCAAAACTTGGGTGGATCGTAATCTCACCAAAATTTTTATAAAAGGCTTTTGAGTAAAAACAAATACATTTAGAAATTACTGCACACTACTAACACCTCTATATCGGGTGTCTCAATAATGTACCTGTATTTTGTAAAAGGGTTTTCCAAATCATAACTTTAGTGGCAAACACCACGTAAATCACTTATGCTTCTTATACAAAACCTGTGAATCAAAATAGATGTATATAGATGCAAGCTCAGTGAAGTAGCTTGCCTTGCTCCACAAAGTGATACTGATCCTGATCTTCTGGTTCAACAAATTTCCCCTCCTTGATAACTCCGGCAACGTTCTCGTCTAAACGTTAAACAAACAATACAAACAATCACTACACTAACTCAATCAACATCACAACATTACAATCATAAGTGCTACAATCAGCCACTGCATACATCAAGCAATACCATTTGGTTTCAATTTACTTGGATTAATCAGTTTTTAGTTACTTCCTAAATAGGGCAGAACTGGTTGTACACTGTTTAATTCACTACTTAATCTATGTTGGTCACAAAATTACAAACTAAATTTCTATGGATAGCTACTGATGTGTAGAAGGCAACTCAATTGGATTGAGGTCTTTTGGAGTTATCAAACTCCCTACACAAATGTTTTAGTTCAGAAGGTCTTAAATCAAGTTTTAGCTACTGCTTAAGTTTTATTGACCAATAAATTAAATCCTTTTAGGGGTAACTAACCTTGGCTAAATGTGATCTAACAAAATTGGTCCTAACTCATTTGGTCTTAACATTAATTCACATTAATTGGTTTAGTGCAGTAGGGTTTACTAATATTTAATCGAATGCTAAAGATTTTCTGTTTCTCAAATAATTCTGCCAAAATTTGGGGAGTTAAAGGATCCCAATACAAAGCTACCAAAATTGGTTTCAAGTCATTTGGACTAACAAGGCTCCAGAAACACTTAAGTTGGTGTTTTAAACCTTCTGGAGCACTTTTATTATTACACTTTTATTATTTATCGAAATGAGATGAAACCACTTTGGTGAGTTAAAGAATTTCATAAGCTTTCCATAACATTTGAGTTTGATTTATTTGGATTCCTAAATCTCGAGATATTGAATTTATAAACTAGGTCCAGTACTGATTTTTCCAGAGAGAAAGAATTAGAAAATTCCTCTTCTCTGGATAATGTTGAAAATCCTGACATGTGGGGTCCAAGGTCAGTGACTCAGTTTTAATTTGCGCGCTCTGGATAATGTTTAAACTTATGACAGGTGGGGCCAGCTTGTCAGCGAGTTATAACACGAAGCGGTACGTGGCCGTTGATCTGAGATCGGACGGCTCACGGTGCTCGCAAACATCGACACCTATCCCGCGGCGGCGCCGGAGTTCCGGCGACGGCGAGGGTGGCCAGAGGGGTACCTGGGTGGTCTAGGGACGGTGGAGAGGATGGCGTTCGACGGCGGAGGTCGTGGGGAAGCTCGGGAGGCGAGTGGAGCTTGATGGGGAAGCTCCTGGCGTCGGCGGCGAGCTCCTCCCTTGCCTCGGCCGTGCTCCAACTCCGGCGGGCCTGCTACGGGGCGTCTGTGCACGAAACAAAGAGGGAGTGAGCGCGGGGGATTGTGGTGGTAATGGTGAGGCTGTTGCGGTGCAGAGAAGAGAGAGGGGGAGAGCAACACGGCGCGGCCGTGATCGACCTTTTCTTCGGTGCGGCAGTGCACAGCCGGGCTTGTGCACGGTGGCTGTGGTGGCGTGCTCGCCCTCCTGACGATGCACGGGTGTGAGGAGTGTGAGGGGAAAGTGGTGGCGGTGTGTGGAGAGGAGAGGGGGGGTGCGGGGTGGTTTTTATAGCGGAGCTCTCCCACGGCCATCAATGGCACGGAGGTGCAGAGGGGGTAGGAGAGGTGCGGGGTCCTGTTGGAGGTGTCTGGGAGGTCGCTGGGAGCTAGGGGGTGCTGCAGAGGTGGTCGGCTGGTCGGGGGGAGCAGAGATGGCGCGGCGTGCTTCGGTGCCGTGTGCTGCCCGCCATGGCGAGCGGCGCGCACGGGCGCGTGCACTGGAGGCGGGTAGGGTGCGGTAGGGTTCATAGAAGGGGCCCGTGGTGCTCGTGGGCGTTGCGGTGGAGCTGAGGGAAGATGAGGGGCACGGTGGGGCAGTGTGGAGGCGTGTGGTGCTTCCCGTTGACCTCGGCGTCGCCATGACGCGCGGCGCGCTCTGGCACGGACGGCGTGCACGCAAGGGAGCTACTGCGGCGGTGTGGTCTCGTCAGGCAGGAGCAGAGGGTGGAGTGTGGTGCGGTGGACATGGCGTGGCGTCGCCTCGGGGTCGCGTCGGCCTCCTCCACGGAGGTGACCCGTGCGGCAGTGCAATGAGGACGGCAATGGCGTGGCGCCGCTTGCACTCCACCTCTGGGGTCAACTAGCTTGCTTCCTTCGCCTCCTTCGAGTGAGAGAGAGAAGTGGAGGGAGGGGGAGGTGCTGGGCTGCGCGATTTCGCCGAATTGATCTCCAATTTTCGATTTGGAAATCGGTTTAGAGGATGAACACGGTGGTGCTCACCACGTGTTCGATCTAATTCCCGAACCAACTTTAAAATTTGATTTTCTGAAATTTATTTTTACAATTTGCTTCCATTTGTTTTGTCTAGGTTTGTGGTGACACTAGGGCATTTATTTGATGATGACAACTTGGTGCTTTTGAAGATTTCCAATGTTAAAGAAACATTTGGAAATTTGAAAATAGAATTTTGAATAAAAACAATAGAGAGGGGAAAGAATATTAGGGATGGAATGAGAGGGGGCATGTCACCAATCCTCTGAACCTTGTTTGAAAATAAAAGTAGTTTCCCTCTTTGAAATATTTTTGTGTCACATTTCTAGCAATCCCTAAGGTTAAAGAAGGGATTTTGGAATTTGACAAATTGAAATACCTTTGTAATTTGGGAAATTAGATATTTTGAGGAGAGAGTAATATGGAAATGAGATGGTTGTTATTGCATCTCATTCCTAGACTTTATGAGATAAAATAATTGTTATGGCAAAATAGAGATATAGATAGGGAGGGAAATTAAATAAGACCCTTTTCTTTTTGTTAGTGTTTTTATTGGGAGTGTGTGATTAATCAAGTCACCTTCCAATTTGATGTCAAGGGTGTTTTAATGTTTCAAGCACAGTTGAATAGTTACCCACACTCGCAATCAATTTGACAGGAACTAGCAACCAACACTAGACAACCATTTATAAACTTTTCAACCAAGTCTTTAATCACTCCGACAAGTGGTGGGGTGGTGATCAAGTATCATCCTGACAAGAATAATGTAGGGAAAAGTTCAACTCCATAATTTGATATTTTAAAAAGGGTTGCTGAAATATATGGGCAACACACTTCCCACCTTTATTGTTTTCCAAGGAATAAAAGTATGAGTTTAAAATAGGGGCTACCAATACAAGAGGAATAGCAAGGTTGGAGGTAGTATATAGATCTCCATATTTTTGGAAACATACAATTTTGGAAAATACTTTTATTCTCTCAAGGAGTGGGTATTTTGGTTGTTGCTAAACAAATCATTATTTGAGAATAAGTTGGCCCAAATAAGAGTGGAGGAGATATATGGAATATTTTGTTCTTGTCATGACATGATCACCAAGTTTAATATATATTTATATTGGCTGGATCTTAGATTTACTAGTCAAACAACTCAAACAACAAGTCACACTGGTTCAAACATAGCAATGGGAAGGAAAACACAATCATCAGCAAAACATTTCAAAAAGTTTTTGTTGGTTCTGAATTTTGGGGTCTGGTAAAACTAAGTTTTTCTTGGTTCCAAATTTTGGGATGTTACAGATCCTTCCCCCCTTAAAAATAAATCTCGTCCTCGAGATTTGCCCGGGGTACAGGGGAGTACGAGGGCACGGGTTTTGGGCTGACTATACTTCCGAGGTCGATGCTTCCCTAGTGAGGTTGCCATGTGAGATCTTGACCATTTGGTGTTGCGAGGCTTTCTTTGTTGATAAACTCCTGTAATGAGTCTGGATCCTTGATGATGGGATTGACTGGATGGTTGACGCTGATGAAGAGTCCTGGTTGGTTGTTTCCAGACAATTGAATGTTGCAGCTGGAGTTGACCGGGTGGCATCGTTCTTCTTGAGTAGCTTGACGATCTTCATACTGGGTGTCACTCTTTAGTTTTTTGGGGTTGGTGCAGATATCACGTCCTGTTAGTGTCTTCTTACGAGGGTCGCAGATGGGGACGCGTTGTTCTCAGGATGCGTCAAGTCCGTAGACTTGACTCTCTCCGGTTTCTAGTTAGTAGAAGGTTAATAAACTTCTGTTTGAATCGCAGCTTGCTTGGAGGTTGGTGTTGTCAATTGCAGGTGCTTCCGACGTTTGGGTCTTCTTGGTTGCCGCTGGATAGGTTGTCTTCATTCTTGTACTTCTCTTGGCTGAGTAGAGGAGGTTCGTCGTTGTTGACTTCCTTCGTCCTTGGGCGTCTTGGAGCTTCATAATACTCTTCAGGGATAGAGTAGGGTGTCCAGAGGTTCCAAAGGAGTCTAATAGTTAGTTCAAGGATCCTAGAGGTAGACGGTTTGGTCTGCTGTTCGACGAGAATGCAAGGATCGCGTTCTCAGTTAGTCTTAAAAAAAAAGTTAGAGAAAAACTTCATGTCAATAGCCTCCATTTGTGTTCTTCTTGAATCATCCTCCGGTGGGGTTGGTCGGGGCTAAATGAAAAAGATGATTGCTTGACAGACGACGTTGATGGTGCTTGCTTCCTGGTTTAAATCTGTGCCGATGTTCTTCGATGTTGGTCGACTCTCGTCTTGCTAAGGGCGATCTTCTTGGGTTACCTTTTTAGCTTGAAAGACCACGTATGCTTCCGGAATCCAGGAGTAGGCAAGGGTTGCAGTCCTAGAAGATTAGTGGGTACTATCGGGGATTTAGGTCAGATACTAATCTCAAGTTTGGTATGACAAGTCAATGTGGTAGGCTCGTGTCTTCACGAGGGTGGCATAAACTTGCAGCTTCCTTCAGGATCTGGACGCACTTGAGCCAACTAGCGTATGGAGGACCTTGTCTGACTTGCCGGTTAGGTTGCAAAAATCTCAGGCTACTAAGGTAAGGATTGGCGTCTTCTATATCTTACGCAACTGTCAGCTCTTATAGATAGATGGTTTAGATGAAAGGAAGAAAACATTTTTTTTCCTTGGGGCCTTACATTTTACATGGATTTCCAGAACCTTGCAGAAAGGGAAGGTTAATAGAAACCTTGAGGCTAGAAAAGGGGTAAGGATCCTAATAGCCTTGGATGCATGGTCTTCCGGGCTTCTCCCTTCCTCCTGATACCTTGGCCTAGAGTAGTGATATCTTGCTAGCGCATTCTCTGGAGTAATGCCCCTTTTCTCCACAATCGAAACAAGCGACGTTGGGCATACGACCAATACTGGTGTTGTCACGCTTGGTGCCCTTGTTCTGGTTTGTCGTCACAGCTCCCCGGGTGGTTGGGTGCGGGGCTCGATCTTGTATCTTGGCACCTTGATCTCTGGACATCCTTCGGGTTTTCCCTGAGTCGACCGTGTTTGTTGAAAGATTTTGCTTCTTTTCGGGACAATCCCTTAGGTAATGCCCTACCTCACCGCACTCGTAACAGGTGACATTGGGACGGTATCTCTTCTTGGTCTTTGTGTTTATAGGCTCCTGCGTCCTTGGGTTTGAGTTGCTTTGAGGGGGTTGAGGCCTCTTCCTACCCTGGTCTCGAGAGTTTTGGAAGGCTAGCTGGAAACTTGCCTTGTGAATCTTGGAGAGTGCAGTTACCACAAAGTTCACGGGGCACTTGGCAGGTACATGGTCGGTGCCTTCACACAGAAAGCAAGTGATGTTACTGGTCGGGCAATTCCCTGGTGGATGGTCTTTTTCACAGCTTGGGCAATTGCCGGGGCAATAACTAGATTGGTGACCTTCTTCTCCACAGTTGCTACAAGCCTTCTTTCTGGGTGGCCCTTCTATTTGGCCTTCCGTGACGGGGCATTGCCGATACACGTGACTGGTTTCTCCACAAGTGAAACAAATGCGCGGGGCATGGAGTTCACAATTTTCTCCAGTTGGGCCCATGGTTCTTAAGCCCTTGGTGTCTTGGCGGTGAAGGTGGGGGTTTGTGTCTTGTACTCCACGTGCTTCAAGTCGTGATTTGGCTAGGTTATGTTGCACCCATACAAGCTGGTGCAGGTTGGTCTTGTATACGTCGAGAGCCTGAACGAGGTTAGCTTGCCTTATCGATTTACTCATGTCTTGGTCGTTAGTCGACGGGTTCTGAGATACATGGGAATGAAGAGTCTTTAGGACAGAGTCCCAGGTGGGGAATAACACCGGGGTGCAGTTAAGGCCAAGAAGGTCAAAAACATTTTTGCCAGGTGGCAGAAGGAGTTTTATGGTAAGGAGAAATTTTGAATTTACTTTGTGCTGCCGACAAGGCGTGGTTGTGAAACACACAAGAAAACATCACACGAGCAGAGTACACACAAGCAAAGAACTTCACAAACAACACACAAGGTACATTTAGTACCAATGGACGCCTAATACTCGTGGACGACGGGTAGTATCATCAAGGTTCCTATCATTCTTATCCTATGGGTCTTGGTTAAACATGACCGCTGAAGTCTTAATTTCAGCACCTTAGGCTCCAACTGGAATACTTGAGATTGTCGAATTTGCAACTTGAGTAGAGTTGTTGATGTTGAGCTGAGATCTTCGAAGGTCTCTTGCTTTGTTGATACTGACGATCTTGGTATTTGCAGATCGATCACCTTGATGTTGAATGTTGAATATTCAAGATGGATGCTTCTTCTTGTAGGTGCTAGCTAATTAGGTCTCCATTGGGTTCATCGTCAAGTATTTTGAACAGGTAAAAGAGAGTAGAAAAATTCTTGGAAAATCTTAAAATAGAGGGGCAAGACTCGGAAATATTTGAGAAGATGAGAAGAGTGGAAGTCATTTTTGGACTTCCCTAGATAAAGATATATTTTTGGTATTAATATATTTTTAACAAAATATTTTCTTTCCTAACTAACGTCCATGCTAACTAAGGTCTGTTACAGTCAGGATGGCTCTGATACCAAGTCTGTGAGGACCCCGGATTAGTTATCCGAGATACTCGTTATGTTTCCTGCAACAATCCCGTGATCAGTCTGTTGTTGCACATAACTTGAATTGGTATCACAGAACACCCATAGATACCGAATAAACATACTTACTTGATTGAAGTCCTTAGCTTCAACCGGTACTGGCAGCGGAATCACCAAACAACGTGGAGCCCAAGTCATTAGCCTTAACCCTACAGGCAGCTGACTGGGAAGCGCCCTAGTTCGCAAAGACGCCAGTGAACTCCTCTTCTTCGAACTGCTCCTCTTTAAAATCTGGCTAAGACAATAGCCAGGGACGAAACCAATGTGAGTACATTTGATTGTACTCGCAAACTACCCCAACAGGAACATGCACTAGTTTTTAATTTTAAAAGACTTTTATTTTTAGAAAAACATCTCTATATCTTTATTGAAAAAGGGAAGAGTAGATCTTTAATCTTGTTGAAGACAAAACATTTTGGAAAGTAGTTTTCTCACTATCTTTGTTGAAAAAGGTAAGAAGTCTTTTTAAACCTTTTTCTCGAAGATGTACCTTTGTTTAAAAAGGTAAGAAATCTCTTTTAAAACTTTTTCCTCGAAAATCACCATCTTGTCCCTTTCTCCAAAACTCCTCCTTTTCCGAACATAGCCCCTTCAGGGTCACTCATTTTCCAGCAACCTCATACCAACTCATTGGTACAGTTGCATAAAACAATCTCCACTTCATTTTCCTTTCAAACTCAAAACTTTGTAAAACTTGCACATGGTCTTAGGACAGCCTCCCAACTGTCCATATCCGAGGACTCGGCTATTCGAATAGTTTTACCCTCTGCAGAGGTAGCACGCTTTTCCCACACCCATCCGGTCACTCATCGTGTCAGCCACGTCCCGCCATACCAGGGGTATGCGAAGTTGAGTTCCCGGCCATAGCCTGTCCTTTACTCATGCTAGTATAGGACCCTGCCTCTACGACACTTTCCATCGACACTTAAATCCTCAGAAACTAAGTGTGAGGACTCGTAGTTCTGCCCGGCGGACCCAAGGGAGCCCTTCAATCCTCTATCTCCATTTCATATCATAACAGCCCTTAGGCGTTCTTCTCTCTAGAGGACCCAGGTCAGGGGGTAGGTCCTCAGACCATCCCCTCATGGAACGAGGTTATCCTCGTTATTGAGGCATCCAGTACTAACACGAGCAAATTATATGACTACGCCCTTTCCCATATGTGGGTAAATGTGGTCGCACAGGTTATCGGCTGGTAGTCATAGTACAAAGACACAATGTGCATTTTTCATAAACATCACCATACTCCATTTCTCCACTTCCATACCGACATCCCGGTATACCATATTTTATCCACGGATTCGAAAAAGGAGTTTTGAATAATCAATGTTTTTCCCATCCTATAGTTTTATATAAACAAACTGATACTTCTACATAGGGTGGCAAAAATAGTCTTTCATATACTTTTGAAAAGGCTTTCAAAATCATTTCCAATTTTCATAGCAAAATACTTTTAACCAAAACTTGGGTGGATCGTAATCTCACCAAAAGATTTTTATAAAAGGCTTTTGAGTAAAAACAAATACATTTAGAAATTACTGCACACTACTAACACCTCTATATCGGGTGTCTCAATAATGACCTGTATTTTGTAAAAGGGTTTTCCAAATCATAACTTTAGTGGCAAACACCACGTAAATCACTTATGCTTCTTATACGTAAAACCTGTGAATCAAAATAGATGTATATAGATGCAAGCTCAGTGAAGTAGCTTGCCTTGCTCCACAAAGTGATACTGATCCTGATCTTCTGGTTCAACAAATTTCCCCTCCTTGATAACTCCGGCAACGTTCTCGTCTAAACGTTAAACAAACAATACAAACAATCACTACACTAACTCAATCAACATCACAACATTACAATCATAAGTGCTACAATCAGCCACTGCATACATCAAGCAATACCATTTGGTTTCAATTTACTTGGATTAATCAGTTTTTAGTTACTTCCTAAATAGGGCAGAACTGGTTGTACACTGTTTAATTCACTACTTAATCTATGTTGGTCACAAAATTACAAACTAAATTTATATGGATAGCTACTGATGTGTAGAAGGCAACTCAATTGGATTGAGGTCTTTTGGAGTTATCAAACTCCCTACACAAATGTTTTAGTTCAGAAGGTCTTAAATCAAGTTTTAGCTACTGCTTAAGTTTTATTGACCAATAAATTAAATCCTTTTAGGGGTAACTAACCTTGGCTAAATGTGATCTAACAAAATTGGTCCTAACTCATTTGGTCTTAACATTAATTCACATTAATTGGTTTAGTGCAGTAGGGTTTACTAATATTTAATCGAATGCTAAAGATTTTCTGTTTCTCAATAATTCTGCCAAAATTTGGGGAGTTAAAGGATCCCAATACAAAGCTACCAAAATTGGTTTCAAGTCATTTGGACTAACAAGGCTCCAGAAACACTTAAGTTGGTGTTTTAAACCTTCTGGAGCACTTTTATTATTACACTTTTATTATTTATCGAAATGAGATGAAACCACTTTGGTGAGTTAAAGAATTTCATAAGCTTTCCAGAACATTTGAGTTTGATTTATTTGGATTCCTAAATCTCGAGATATTGAATTTATAAACTAGGTCCAGTACTGATTTTTCCAGAGAGAAAGAATTAGAAAATTCCTCTTCTCTGGATAATGTTGAAAATCCTGACATGTGGGGTCCAAGGTCAGTGACTCAGTTTTAATTTGCGCGCTCTGGATAATGTTTAAACTTATGACAGGTGGGGCCAGCTTGTCAGCGAGTTATAACACGAAGCGGTACGTGGCCGTTGATCTGAGATCGGACGGCTCACGGTGCTCGCAAACATCGACACCTATCCCGCGGCGGCGCCGGAGTTCCGGCGACGGCGAGGGTGGCCAGAGGGGTACCTGGGTGGTCTAGGGACGGTGGAGAGGATGGCGTTCGACGGCGGAGGTCGTGGGGAAGCTCGGGAGGCGAGTGGAGCTTGATGGGGAAGCTCCTGGCGTCGGCGGCGAGCTCCTCCCTTGCCTCGGCCGTGCTCCAACTCCGGCGGGCCTGCTACGGGGCGTCTGTGCACGAAACAAAGAGGGAGTGAGCGCGGGGGATTGTGGTGGTAATGGTGAGGCTGTTGCGGTGCAGAGAAGAGAGAGGGGGAGAGCAACACGGCGCGGCCGTGATCGACCTTTTCTTCGGTGCGGCAGTGCACAGCCGGGCTTGTGCACGGTGGCTGTGGTGGCGTGCTCGCCCTCCTGACGATGCACGGGTGTGAGGAGTGTGAGGGGAAAGTGGTGGCGGTGTGTGGAGAGGAGAGGGGGGGTGCGGGGTGGTTTTTATAGCGGAGCTCTCCCACGGCCATCAATGGCACGGAGGTGCAGAGGGGGTAGGAGAGGTGCGGGGTCCTGTTGGAGGTGTCTGGGAGGTCGCTGGGAGCTAGGGGGTGCTGCAGAGGTGGTCGGCTGGTCGGGGGGAGCAGAGATGGCGCGGCGTGCTTCGGTGCCGTGTGCTGCCCGCCATGGCGAGCGGCGCGCACGGGCGCGTGCACTGGAGGCGGGTAGGGTGCGGTAGGGTTCATAGAAGGGGCCCGTGGTGCTCGTGGGCGTTGCGGTGGAGCTGAGGGAAGATGAGGGGCACGGTGGGGCAGTGTGGAGGCGTGTGGTGCTTCCCGTTGACCTCGGCGTCGCCATGACGCGCGGCGCGCTCTGGCACGGACGGCGTGCACGCAAGGGAGCTACTGCGGCGGTGTGGTCTCGTCAGGCAGGAGCAGAGGGTGGAGTGTGGTGCGGTGGACATGGCGTGGCGTCGCCTCGGGGTCGCGTCGGCCTCCTCCACGGAGGTGACCCGTGCGGCAGTGCAATGAGGACGGCAATGGCGTGGCGCCGCTTGCACTCCACCTCTGGTCAACTAGCTTGCTTCCTTCGCCTCCTTCGAGTGAGAGAGAGAAGTGGAGAGGGGGAGGTGCTGGGCTGCGCGATTTCGCCGAATTGATCTCCAATTTTCGATTTGGAAATCGGTTTGAGGATGAACACGGTGGTGCTCACCACGTGTTCGATCTAATTCCCGAACCAACTTTAAAATTTGATTTTCTGAAATTTATTTTTACAATTTGCTTCCATTTGTTTTGTCTAGGTTTGTGGTGACACTAGGGCATTTATTTGATGATGACAACTTGGTGCTTTTGAAGATTTCCAATGTTAAAGAAACATTTGGAAATTTGAAAATAGAATTTTGAATAAAAACAATAGAGAGGGGAAAGAATATTAGGGATGGAATGAGAGGGGGCATGTCACCAATCCTCTGAACCTTGTTTGAAAATAAAAGTAGTTTCCCTCTTTGAAATATTTTTGTGTCACATTTCTAGCAATCCCTAAGGTTAAAGAAGGGATTTTGGAATTTGACAAATTGAAATACCTTTGTAATTTGGGAAATTAGATATTTTGAGGAGAGAGTAATATGGAAATGAGATGGTTGTTATTGCATCTCATTCCTAGACTTTATGAGATAAAATAATTGTTATGGCAAAATAGAGATATAGATAGGGAGGGAAATTAAATAAGACCCTTTTCTTTTTGTTAGTGTTTTTATTGGGAGTGTGTGATTAATCAAGTCACCTTCCAATTTGATGTCAAGGGTGTTTTAATGTTTCAAGCACAGTTGAATAGTTACCCACACTCGCAATCAATTTGACAGGAACTAGCAACCAACACTAGACAACCATTTATAAACTTTTCAACCAAGTCTTTAATCACTCCGACAAGTGGTGGGGTGGTGATCAAGTATCATCCTGACAAGAATAATGTAGGGAAAAGTTCAACTCCATAATTTGATATTTTAAAAAGGGTTGTTGAAATATATGGGCAACACACTTCCCACCTTTATTGTTTTCCAAGGAATAAAAGTATGAGTTTAAAATAGGGGCTACCAATACAAGAGGAATAGCAAGGTTGGAGGTAGTATATAGATCTCCATATTTTTGGAAACATACAATTTTGGAAAATACTTTTATTCTCTCAAGGAGTGGGTATTTTGGTTGTTGCTAAACAAATCATTATTTGAGAATAAGTTGGCCCAAATAAGAGTGGAGGAGATATATGGAATATTTTGTTCTTGTCATGACATGATCACCAAGTTTAATATATATTTATATTGGCTGGATCTTAGATTTACTAGTCAAACAACTCAAACAACAAGTCACACTGGTTCAAACATAGCAATGGGAAGGAAAACACAATCATCAGCAAAACATTTCAAAAGTTTTTGTTGGTTCTGAATTTTGGGGTCTGGTAAAACTAAGTTTTTCTTGGTTCCAAATTTTGGGATGTTACAAAGGATCCTATACTAGCATGAGCAAATAAGAGGCTATGGCCGGCGGCTTACTTCGCATACACCTGGTATGGCGAGACGTGGCAAACACGATGAGTTGCGGAATGGATGTGGGCTAAAAGCGTGCTACCTCTGCAGAGTGTTAAAAACTATTCGAATAGCCGAGTCCTCGGATATGGACAATTGGGAGATTGTCCTAAGACCTTGTGCAAATTTTTAAAAAGACTTTGAGTTTTAAAAAGAAAATGAAGTGGAGAATGTTTCCTACACCTATACCAACGGATCGGTATGAGGTGGTTGGATGAAAGTGGACCATGACGGGCTATGGTCGGAAAAAGGAGGAGTTTTGGAGAAACAGATAAAAATGGTGACTTCTTTAAAGATAGTTATAAAACTCTTCTTACCTTTTTCAATAAAGATATAGAGATGTTTTAAATAAGTAAAAGTTGTCAACTAAAATAAAACTAGTGCATACTCATGTTGGGGTAGTTTGCGAGTACATTCAAATGTACTCATATTGGTTTCGTCCCTGGCTATTGACCTAGCCAGACTACGAGGAGGAGCACTACGCCGAGCAGGAGTATGGCGACTTCTACGCCAACTAAGGATCTCCACAAGTCAGCTGCCTGTCGGGTTGTCATCGTTAGAATATGATGTCTACTACGCCGTAGCTTCCGCTGTTATATTTGGTTTGGCCCATGAAGGCACCTATGTAAGACTTGGTCTAAATGACCATTTATGTAAGACTTTTTATTCGGTATTGTAATGGATGTAAACTTTGGTATCCAATTCGGATTATGTGCAACGACAGACTGATCACGGGATCGTTGTGTTAAGCATAATCGGGTATTTCGGACAGCTAGTCCGAGGTCCCCACAGACTTGGTATCAGAGCCATCCTGACTTTAGGAAACCTTAGTTAGCATGGTCGTTGTCAAATGTTACAAAAGATGAATTTCTAAAGAAGAAAGGAACGAAGTATTTTCGAAAATTGCTTATCTCCAATCCTCTTACTTATGCAAAATTTTACTCCCATTAAATATTACATTTTCCTTGGTATCCCTAAAATTTTGTACACCTCTCTTTAAGCTTAAAATTTGACTCACTTGTCGCCCTACTATATTAAAAAAAAATTGATACACTTGTCACCTAACTAACTTAAAATTTTGTTAAAATTTGTAGATGGCACTCCATTGGACTGAGTTCGTTCAGCTTGAGAAGGACAGCAAGCTGACGTTTGAGAGGGACTTGTTCGAGTTGACCAAACTGTTAGGTCGCCCCGCTCCAGAGTTTGAGGGAGCTCAGGTTGATGTTCACGGTGTCGGAAGGCTGAGCTAGCTCATCAGGTCGTCAGTTCGCAGGAACATCAAGTCTCCCAGTTCCAGGACGCTCATCTCACCACCAAGGAGGCCACTTGGGTTGATGGTCTCTGTACTGCTACACAGAGGATGCTAGCCCGACTTTGTGAGGAGCACAAGGCGGAGTTAGTAGACTCCCGTTTCCGGTTCTACGGGAGGCGCAACTGCGATGGACACCCTACTCCTTCCCCTTACCATCCGATGTTTGGGAGTTACATCATGGACATGGAGATGTTACTTCAGTGCACTCAGGATGATCTGTTGCGCACTAGGATTCAGCTCCACTTTGACCGCGAGTCGCTCGTTGAGCTTCGCGAGAACGAGGTGAAGCTGAAGGAGGAGAAGGTCACTCTTCTCAGGAAGAGGGCAGAGCTGAGGAGGACTATCGTGAAGCTCCGCACGAAGGTGGCGGAGCAGGACGGACTGATTGAGGATCTAGAGCACCATACTGACGAGATGGAGGAGGAGGGCGAGGATCTCCGCAAGGAGAACAACGCTTTCCTCAGTGACGATGATGACTTCGTGGAGGAGATGGACTGTGAGGAGGAGGATGATGAGGAGGAGTTAGTTGACGAGGAGGAGGAGCCACTCGAGGCAGTTCTCGAGGACGAGGAGGAGGATCCCGAGGAGCCACCCTACCAGTCAGATGCTGACGTGTTAGAGCTGGAGGTTCCACCTCAGTAGGCGAGTGACTTGATCACTACCGCAGGATTAGGTTGACCCCCTATCGATAGTCGAGTCGAAGTAGCCACTAGTGGGAAAAGGGTTAACAGTGGCGCACCAAAATCTAATTCTGTGGCGCATCCGTAGAATTCCTGGATGCGCCACAGAATCCTCGCCACTAAAATATTTATTTCTGTGGCGCACCACGTGCATGCGCCACAGAAACCAAATTTCTGTGGCGCACCAGAAGCGTGCGCCACAGAAATATCTGGGTAGGCCACATGCAGACGAATTCTGTGGCGCACCTTTGCTGGTGCGCCACAGAAAGTGGTGCGCCACAAAAAAATAAATGATGCGCCACAAAAGTTTTTTTCCAGAAATACAGAAATTCTTATTTTCCTGTACAAATACAGGTATATTACAGGAAATACAGGAATAATAGAAACAATAATATATTTTGACACGGTATATGAAAACAAACACATTACTATGTCATGACAAACACTTAGAGCCCAAGATACATACATGCATATAGTGACAAGTGCCAAAGCACAAGTCTACAAAAGTTCCATCTCGATCATGTCACACAAGTCTTAATTGGTACAAAGGTTCATCTCATGTCACACACAAGTCTTAGTACAAATGAAGTTGTCACCGCCGCGATGATGGAGCATGATCATGGCTTCCTCTTCTTGAGCGGCGCCGGGAACGGTAGAATGCCCCCTTTCGTCCTCCACTCCCTGGTGTCACTCTGCGCCGCTAGTCGTTCTTCCATCTCCCTCTGAGACAACGCTGAAGATGGATTGGGATATATATTGGTTAGTGATATACATAGAGTATATAGAGGCAAGACGATCAATCAATGTTGTCATGGTTGGAAATCATATGGCTATCCTATTTGGGTTTCATAGCATAGCATATATATAATATATAACCCTACACATGCACTTCTACAAAAAAGTACACACTAGCTAGTAATGCTTAGCAAGGCTATCTTTTATAATACATCCTACGTACCGAAGCGGAAGTGGAAGGACCCTGAGGCGTGCATGACATCGTCGAGGATGATATTTGTTAACTGCAGCCGGATGCGATGGAAGTCTTGTCTATAATCAGCATCGGTGAGACTTCCGCCATTTTGGTGTATTCTGCGAGATTAGATGCAATCTTCGTTTTCTCGCAATCCCGGACAATCGTTTTAAGGTGACGGAGGGCATAGTAGGCCTCCATCACACTGCCATCCAGTTGCTTGACGCAATGGAATCCGGTCCCATGCAAGAACTTGTGTGTGTTGTCGTCCTCCGTGAAAAATTCCGACTTCTTATGGAAGGGGCCGCCCTTTTTGGCATAGGCCTCGAGAGCGTCATCGAGAACACCCTTTATTCTGTTGTATGATCTCGGCTGGGATTTATTCCCCGAGTCCAAATAAGTGGCAACGGACCACCTCGGGGATACGTGGATGAGTGCGCAGTATTTGTCCCTGCTCAACACAATTGAAGCAGAATGTTGGACAAAGGATCAGCGATGGAAGAAATGTACAAGAAGACATAAGATAGGACGGTGGCGAGCAGATGTGTACTTACTCGAAAAAGTAAGGCAGAAGAAGGGCGGTCTTCTCCTTGTTGGCCAGGAAGACCCTAACGAGGTACTCCTTGGCCGTTTCCCGTGTTGTTGATCCTTCCACCAGATGGCTGTCGCGCATGTAGTAGGGATCCACTATCGCGATGTACGGGGTATCATCTCTCCTGATCTTCATCGCCGCATCGAGAGCATATAGGCGGACCATGTTATAGTCCAGCCGTTTGGAGTGATACAGGTTGAAGATGTCCTCGTACGCTATGAAGAACACATCTGCGGGGTCTTCCTGGACGAAGTCCACCAACTCTTTTGGCACCTTGACCGAGAACGCCGGGTAACCTGGGTTCTTCTCTTTAAGAAGGGTCTCCTCTAGATACAAGATATTATTCTGCAAAGTAATCATGGGTCCTTCTGCAAGGCGGAGCATGTCCCCGGACAAGATAGATTTACCAGCTTCATGAACTCTGGAGTAGCCTTGTGGATTCGTGTCTTCAGGACCCCGGATCTTAGGATCTTGCTGGCTCGCAGAGTATGCTTTTCTCTTCCTTTGATGACTCTTCTTTTTCTTCTTCTCTGGGGATTGTGGGGGTGGGGGTGCAGTGAACCCCGCTTTAACTGTTTCTTTCAGTGTGGTAGGGGTGAAAATGTACCCGGTTGAGCTTGATGATCGCCGGCATCCGGAGGCGTGTCGGTGAAGGCCAGGCGCTGTGTGCATGAAGTGGGACGAGCAGGTTGAATGTGGTGGTCGCGGAAGGGTTCTTCATCCATAAGAGGCATGAACATATCATCCGCGGCGGCGCCAGTGTTGATGTAGTCATCGACGTTTACATCATTATCATCATCCTCCTCAACATTGTCGTCGTTGCCACCAAGTTGAGGTGCAACGGCTTTGTCCTAAAACATAAACAATAGCACATCCGTTAGTCGGGAAAGTCGGAAAGTCGGGGAATTCGGAAAGTCAGAACTAACCTTGGACGGTTGCGGGGAAGACGTTCCCAACAACTGTTTGTGGCGGTTGGTGGCGGCGATGACCGGCGGCGGTAGCTTCCGGCCGGCGGTGGGGGCGACCGGCGGTAGCTTCCGGCCGGCGGTGGCGGCGACCGGCGGTTCCGTCTGGGTGGTGGTGACGGCTGCTTGTGGCGCCGGTTCATCCGCAGCATCTTTTTTTGTCCGCCTCGGCGGGGGCCGAACGATCGGGGCTCGGGGCCTCGAGGTGGCGCCGCCGGTGCGCCTGGCCCCTTGAAGAACATCCCCAAGACGAATTTGGGTCTTCGGCCATTCCAGCATCCACTGCCCGCATTCGCCAAGCTTCATGTGTTTCTCGGCTCCCTGAGGTTGCTTAGGGGGGTCGATGTCACAGAACTCAGGCAGTACCTCCTTCACATTTACTTTCATCACGAGCTCGCTCATTCGGACGTTGTGGATATCGCGGGTCAAAGGTTGTACGGTCGAGGCCCTTGCGACTTCCTTCAACTCGCCGTCGGTACCCACCCTATGCAGGAGTATGCAAGGCATGTCCTGGGAGTCAACACATAGCGGGCACCATGAGATAAGGCATATATAGTCTCACACACAATGTATCATACATATTCATGATCATACATATATATGTTTCCATTGCCTCACACACACATACTAATTAGTTACCTTGGTGACGGCGTTGAGCTCGGCTAATGTCGAGACAAGGGCGCCGGTGCCGGCGGCCGGCCTATCAATCTCCGGCCGCTCGTGTGCATTATCATTATTCTCCGGCGTTGGTGTATGTTGCTCCACGGCAGGGGGCACCGGTGGGGTCGGCAGGACCGGCGACACGTTATTGCTGGAGGTGCTGCCGGCGAAGCTGGGCACGTGTATCGGCCCCTGCTGACCTCCCGCATGCCAAGCAGTTATCCCCTGCACCAATGCATCGGGTAACAAAGCCCGGAGCTTCTCTTCCACCTTCTCGGCCACTAGCTTGTCCACCACGCTGGAGTCCACCTTCTCGGCCTCTAGTGCGTCCAGCTTCTTCCTTAGCTCGAGAACCTCGGCTCTATCTTTAGCCGGCTTCCTCCTCTCCTTTTTATTCTCGGTGTCCGTGCTGTAGTACTCGGTGAACTTCATCGCCGTACCAAAGCCGGTCACACGGCCAGCTGACGTCGGCGGCTTTGACTTGTCCCTCCCCTTGTAAACGTTCATCACCCGGTTGAAAGTCGTGTCCCACGGGCCGGCCGGAGGCTCCTGGGACGACGGGCCGGCCTCAGCCTCAATCTCCAACTCAGCCGCCTGCGGACAAAGGAAATAAACGTGAACCCATGTAGAAATCAACGCAAATGGACTTTGAGATATCCGCGGTAATTAAGTTTCTTACCAGCTTTTTCTCGAATTCCAACACATCTTCATAGTCGGTAACGAATTCCCCCGTCCCCGGCTTCAGATAGTAGCGGGACCGAACAAAGTTCCTAACTTGCTCGTCCGTGAATTTATGCCACGGGTTCTCTTTCCCAAGTCTCGCAACCTCGGCATCCTCCTTGTCCCAAACGGGCTTTTTTCCTGCGTAACCGCCGCTTCCCAAATGGTGGTTACCTAAGTTCAGTGCCCGCATGTTCTTCCCCACTCGGTCCATTTTTCAGCCTCCGGAGATGACAAGGATGCCTTGAATATATCGAACTCGTCTTTCTCGAGGTACGGCTCTTTGGCACTGATCTCCTCCCAGCTAAGACCCTTTTCAAGAATCTTCGCCTTCACCCGGCCTCTCCAGCTTGTCAAGGCGGTGTTCATCTTCGTGATGGCGAAGTTGTCCACCTTTTTGTTTCCATCAGCCGGGAAAATATATCGTTGGTGAAGCTTCTTGAGGAGGTCATTGCGCAAAGCCTCATTCTCCGGATTCCTGAGGTCATACGTGTTGATCGATGCGATTTCCCGGAGGATGCACCCTAGTTGCATGCCGTACCCTTTTGCGATGTCCCTAGGCTCCAGTGGTTGGCCACTTAAGGAGACCTTAGTGAACGTGTCTGTGATGTTGCCGACCGCTTGCGGTGTCCGGTCCTTCCTCGGCTTCTTAAGCCTCTTAGCAGGCCTCTTAGCAGGCGGGTTACTACCACCACCGCCATCCGTGTGGTCGCCACCCCCGACATCCGTGCTGGTGGGTTCTCCATCGGTGGTGGTGGCTTCGGCAGACTCTAACTGAAAGTCACCATCGCCGTCACGAGCCAATTCGGCGGCCTCCGCATCCTCCATCTGCGGGTTCAATTCCCAGAATGATACGTTCTTTTGTCTAGCTTGTTCTTCGACGCTCATGTGCTTCTCAGAAGGGCCGGCCTCGGATGACATGTTTGCACTACATTAAAAAGAGGCAAAATGTTAGTACAACAAATAAAACAAAAGCATCACTTAATTTAGTACTAAGATACCCCGGCCCATGCATTAGCCGCAATACCCCATATGTCCTATTTTTAGCAAAGTCATGCTAAATTTCACGAAATTTTTTGGCATGACCTTTGCTAAAAATAGGACATATGGAGTACCCGAATTTGCCGGAACGGAAGTTAATCGACGTTCCGGCAATCTCAAGGGCCTCACGGGGTACCTGCACAAGCATTTCACAAAATAATGGCCGGCATAGCTGGCCGGCAACAGCATCACAAACAACACATTTCCCGCCGGCCGGCATCTCCGGCCGGCATCTCCACGACACGATGGTCGGAGCACAAACAACCACGTACGACACGATGGTCGTGGACACATATCCATAATTTCTCACCACTTGTCGACGAGCTCCAGAACAGTAGCGTCGATGTCTCCTCTTCAAACTGCATAGTACATAAACATGTCAAAACTTGTGAACAAATATTGCTTGCTCCCGCATATTTAGTTTGTACATGTATCACATTTTGAAATGTGCATATGAGTTGTTTTGCAAATTTCCTAGCAGCAAACAATTTTGTTTCTTCCATATATAACTATGATGTGGCCGAAACTATAACCAGAAAAAAAGGAAAATACATATATAACTCGGGCTGCACTTTTCTCGGCAAGCTAGTTGCACTTTCTAAAAACATTTAACTAGGTGCGATGAAATGTGCAACCTACAAATAATACAAGGCAAAAATAAGGAAAAATAAATATGGAATCGAGGTTTTTGCACATTTTACAAAAGAAAATGATGGTATATATAAAATAAGAATAACAAGAAAGAATACAAAACAGAAAACAAAAGTTTTCTATTTTGATTTTACTAACATATAAAGTCTTGTTTCGTTGCTTAAGAAGAAAGGGCTTCTAATTTTCCTTTTGTAACATGCAAAGTCTTCTTGCTTAGTCGCGTAAGAAAATAATTGACCAACCATTCTATAATAATCTCTTGTGTTAGTTGTCAAACGCAAAAGTAGTATGGTCTTGCTGATTTTATACTGTCGATGGAGTCATGGATAGTTGCAGTGCCCATAAGGGAATGGAAATCAAATGCTTCGAACATGTAGCTGGTCATCAATATCTGCCTGCCGTTTACCAAAGAAAATGCACAAGAACAACCCACCAAAGCAACTCCAACACCATGCATACAAGTCGCCATCACCAAAGAAAATGAAGTTGGCTGCTAGCTCTGCCGCAGTGAGACAGCAACTAACCTAGCAATTAGCAAGCAACTAACCTAGTTTCGGTTTGTAATTTCTCCAAACACCTTGTAGGCAGGATTTCGGAAGGGGAGGGAGGAAGGGTGAAGGGGAAGCACTTGGCGCAAGGAAGGGGAGGGAGAGGGTGGCGACGTCGTGGAGGTGCAGCCGGTGTCGGCGTCGTGGAGGGTGGCGCCAATGTCGGCGTCGGCGTCGACGAGGGCACGGGCGCACGGGCAGGGGCACGGGCGCACGGCAAGGGCACGGGAGCAAGACGAGGGCACGGGCGTCGGCAAGGGCACGGGAGCACGAGCGTCGGCGAGGTGCTCGGGCGCGTGGTGGGCTGCGTCGGAGCACGGGCGCGTGGTGGACGTCGACGGCGAGGAGCACGGGCGCGTGGTGGACGTCGACGGCGGTTTGTGACTTGGGCAAATTTGGAACGAAGAGGTAGGCGCGGCGGCGGGCCCACATGTAAGTGGGAGTAAACAAATTCTGTGGCGCACCGTCGGTGGGATGCGCCACAGAGCGTGCATGTTGCTATCAAGTCGTCATGGGTTACACGTGTGGTGCTCCCCTCATTATATGGGAGGACCCAGGTTACAAGAGTTCGACTCGAACACTACTCGTACGTACCACACCTAATACAACTCCAAATCCAAATCTAACCCAACACGTACACAATATTTGACACAAAACACAACAAACTCCACCTTGACGAATATTGTCCACCACCTTGAATTCGTCAATGCGTCAAACCTCCATGTACTCCGGACTTGAGTTGTCTCCATGAGCTCCACTGCTACTCCCAGACTCCACATGACTCCACCTGCAACTGTAGTCCCTTCTTCACGTTTCAACATCATCACACACCGACCAGTGATCTGCGTAAAGAATGCTTCCAACTTGAAGGAATTTCATCGTCGCCTTTTAGTCACCTTGAGTCAAATTCACAGTCGTCTCATCCTGGATAGTCTTCTACATGTCCCACAGCTATAGTACTCCGCCCCCTTCTGTATCTAGTCATCGGCACTTTGCCATGTGCACTGAACATCACAGAATATACGGCCATGTACTCTTCACGCTTCCGACATTTCAGACTCTCCAACACTTTCTCAGATTCCATATGGCAGACTCTTGTCTATCACCTGATGAATCAATCTCCATAGACCCAGTCACCAACTTGAATCCGGTACTCGCCAACACTGCTTCAGCACCCCTGCACACCTATCTGACCATATGTCTGACCGCCTGTGCCCTGGTCTGTCGCCGTGTCCCGTGCTTACCGCACGCCTCGCCGTAATTACCGCGTCGAGCATCTGCAATCTTGGCCAAGATCTACCGGGTCGCTAACCCACACCACCTCAGACCCCACTGCAGACAACCATCAGTCAAACCCGACCGATGCCGAGTTCCACGCATATCTTCAGACCCTGAGCTCCAGTCCGGACCACGTGCCTCTCGCCTTCCCGCTGACTAGGCTTCGACTCTCCGCTAGCTTACGCCGTAGCCCCTCCATTAGCCGAGTGAAATCTCCGCCAGAGACTCCAGCTCCACCTTCAACATGACTCCATGGTAGATGATCAGTCCACCCCACGCCCCGTCGACCTCAAGATCTCAAATGTGCACCATCTTGAATCAATCTCGCGTCACTGCATGTCGAAGCACGCATATCCATGCGCCACGTGTTTCCACGCCACAGAATTCGGACACCATCAGCCCTCACGCTCCCACGTCGTTGTCGCCGACCTTCACCGTCTTCTGTCTGACCGACCTCCCGTCGATCTGTCAGACTGTCCAGTCCGACTCAGCCGAACGTATTCGACTGCACTCATGCTCCACCCTGTGCCCAGTCCACCTTCTGTGCACTGTCCGACACCCTGTGTATACATGATCCTCCCGACGCGCACCACGGAATCTTCCGCTGCCCAGCAACGCTGCCACTGCTAATCTGCCAACTTGATACTCAGTTCAGGTACAAAACAGAAACGCCAACAGAAATAGCTCTGGCAGCCTTCCTCGTGTATCAGCAACAGGTCAAAGACCAATCCACACGTAGCTCTTTTGCACTTCCTTTCTTTGGTTTCAACACATGCACCATCTCCTGATCCATCCCCATGGCTATCACGTGCCTAGCACACGCGGCCTCCACAGTGCCTTCACGTTGCTCTTTGCAGCTATTTCCGTGCGCCGCCGCTCGTTCCGATCTCGCCGAGATCGGCCCCCTTTTTTTTTTCTCTTTAACAAATCTCACATGCTAATCCGATCGAACCTGCTCCTGCATGCTGCTCCGCGTGCGTCTCCGTCGCTAGCTCGCCAGAGCTGCCTTCCGTGTAGTGCACGATCTCTCGATCGATCTGCTACACCTGACATCGCCCGCTGCCGCCGCCGCTTCCGATCGATGTGATTATCATGCTCTTGCCGTTTCCGATTGCTTCCGATCAAACCGAACCCTATCCAAATCGCCACCCTGCAAGACCCACGAAAAGATCCACCCGTGGCTTGCGTGCTTGGTCCTGTGCTCTCCTGCGCGCAGACACGGACGGCACGTCACCTTTGCACCGCCACCACTCGTTCCGATCTCGTCGCCGATTCCGCTCTGTTTCGCGACTTCCAGATTTCTTCCGGCTTGATTTCCTCTAGATCAAATTTCATGGCCTTCAACCTCGCTCTGATACCAATTGTGACCGTCGTAGGCGCATAGTTAATATACCGAGAACCAAGCAATCACAGCACGATGACGACACCGAGAATTGGTAACGCAGTTCGGCGAACTCGCCTACATTTGCGGGGCATGACTACGGGCGCTCCTCCCCATTGATACCGCAACACCTGGCCGCCCTAGGCGCCGGCACAAGCCGCCGGCTCCCCCTGCGTGCATGTTGCTATCAAGTCGTCATGGGTTACACGTGTGGTGCTCCCCTCATTATATGGGAGGACCCAGGTTACAAGAGTTCGACTCGAACACTACTCGTACGTACCACACCTAATACAACTCCAAATCCAAATCTAACCCAACACGTACACAATATTTGACACAAAACACAATGCGCCACAGAATAAGTTGGCCTGGAACTGGGGCAGGGAGGGGCGGGCCCACATGTAAGTGGGCGCAGCGTATTTCTGTGGCGCACCGTGGGAAGGATGCGCCACAGAATTGTCAGGATTCTATGGCGCATCTTTTGGAGTGGTGTGCCACAGAATAAGTTGGCCTGGAACTTAATTTTTTTTCTTTAAAATATTTTTGGTTCAAAAAATACACACAATGTTTTTGGTACATATTCAATTCATTGAATACATATATATGGTCTTGCATTGTCCCACATACAATGTCTCATACATATTCATGATCATACATATAAATTCATCCATTGTTTCTCACACACACATACAAATTAAAATACACCAAAAAAGTCTCTTCTTCGTCTCGGTTCCGCGAGCTAGTTTCTCTTCTTTCCCTTCTTCGCGGTTGAAAACTTTAGGCCGGTGACCTTGAGATTTCTTCGCGTGAACGGACAACCTTTAGGTAGGGAGGTCTTCCTTCTTTGTGTACTAGTAGTAGGCATGTCGAAGAACTTGTCGAATTCCTCCTCGATCTTTGGCTCGTTGTTCAAGTCTTGCTCGGTGGCGCCTCCTTCCATTCCGATGATGCTCCTCTTGCCCCTCCTCACGACAACACGGCTAGGCTTTGACGGGTTGGTAATGAAGAAGCATTGCTCAACTTGGCTAGCGAGTACCCATGGCTCATTTTTCGCGGAGGCGTTCTTCGATTTGGCATCGGGTATTACCATGGTGGTGAAATACCGGCCTTCATTGACGACGTCCTTGGCCCATCTTACACGGAACATTGGCACCACCTCTCCACAGTAGTTGAGCTCCCATATGTCCTCAATCCTTCCAAAGTATCTTTCCTTGACAGTAGCCTCCTCATCGCCGTATGATAGCATAGTTACTCCTGAGTTTTGATATTCCGACATCTTGTCCTTTTCCTCGGTGTAGAATCTGTAGCCGTTGCTGTCGTACGCCTGATAGGTCTTTACGTTATGCGAGGGACCCCGTGATAAGGAGAATATGAGTTTTTCATCTTTCGTAGATGGCGGTTTCCTCTTTGCTAGCTCCATTTGCTTTTGCTTGAACCAACGCGTGAAGCTGGCGTTGTGCTCTCTAGTTACGTCTCCCTTCTTCCTCGGCCGGCCCAGTTTGATGTAATGTTGCTCGAGTAAGCATTTGTGCTGTTCCACCCAAGTTTCGATCAACTATAAGTGTTGTAGCGCGACCCGGTGAGCCCTGTCGTAGTCGTCCTTTCGACCCTGCATGCTGACAAAGATTGAGCTGGCGCCCTCTCGGTGACCATATCCATTGAGCCTGTCGAAGTGTTTCCTCGTGGGCAGACCTGCATCCTGGTTCTCGTTGCTTAGATAATTCTGGCAGAAGGAGATGCACTCGTAGGTTAGAAAGCCCTTGGTCATGCTTGCATCTGGACGGGCCCTGTTGCGAACGTATCCTTTCATGACACCGTTCATCCTTTCGAACGGCATCATGTAGTGCATGAACGTTGACCCTAGCTGCCTGATGTCATCAACGACATGGAGAAGGAGATGCACGCATATATCAAAGAATGCTGGCGGGAAGTAAATCTCGAGCTCGCATAGTACCAGCTCGATCTCTTCTTGTAGCCTGTCGAGCTGCTTCACCCCGATCGACTTCCTGTTGATGACGTCGACAATGTTGCAAAGGGCAAGCAGCGTATCACGGACGTGCTCGTCCATTATCCCTCGAATCGCAACGGGAAGTATCTGCGTCAACAACACATGACAGTCGTGAGACTTCATCCCGCTAAACCTCTTGTTCTTTCCGTCCAGATATCTGCTTATCTGTCCCGCGTAACCATTCGGAAATTTGACTCCTAGAAGACACCTGTAGAATTGCTCGAGCTCCTCCGGACTCATAGTGAAGCACGTAGCGGGAAGCACCACAGTGTTCTTCTTTACCCTTTTGCCGCGACCTTGAGTCCCTTCCGTCTGATCATCATCATCATCGTCATCGCTATCGGGGGCCTGAAGATCTTTCCTGACACCAAGCCATTTCAGATCGTATCTTGCTTTCGTCCCATCCTTGGTCTTTTCCGGCATGTTGGAAAGAGTGCCAAGCAAACTCTCGGTGACATTCTTCGTAATGTGCATCATATCGAGGCTATGTGGCGTCTTGAGGAACTTCCAGTAGGGCAAGTTGTGGAAAACAGCCCTCGCTTTCCATACACCCAGCAGCGGATCTACCTTCGGTCGTTTCTTTCCCGGCGCAGGGCACTCCTCCCAATTATTCAACAGCTCGTCGATTTCTGTGCCGCTCCTCGGGATCGGGGGTCCTTCGGGCTCGTCCTTACCATTAAACAGGTCACCGCGTTTCCTCCACGGGTGATCCATGCGAAGCCACCTTCGAGCCCCTGGGTACACGGTTTTCGAAGACCCGGGATTCCTTGGTAGCTGGAGATGCGGGGTCTTATCCATGCACCTGACACATGCGCAGAATCCGTGGCCTACCTGGGCCGATACATATGAGCAACCAGGATAGTCCTGCACCGTCGTGAGCAGCGCGGCTCTCATTGGGAAATAATCTCCAGTGTAGGCATCCCACGTACGGGCTGGGGTCGCCCACAACGTGGCTAACTCCTCTTCCAATAGCGCGAGATACGTATGTATGTGGACAACTGCTTGTTTCGGCCCCTGAATGAGAAGACTCATGTGAATATACCTTTGCTTCGTGCACAACCACGGGGGAAGGTTGTAAGGCCATACAAACACGGGCCATGTGCTATGCGTGCTACTCTGGTTGCCGAACGGATTGAGTCCATCGGTGCTCATACCGAGCCTGACGTTCCTTGCGTCGCCTCCGAAATTTCCGACGGCGTCCAACTCTTGCCACTGGCCAGCGTCTGAAGGGTGTGTAAGGATCCTGCCCTTCTCCGGATCTTCGTCAGGCTTCTCCCTTTCCGCGTGCCATTGCATGAGCTTTGCTTCCTTAGGGTCCACGAAGTACCGCTGCAGACGGGGAGTGATAGGAAAGTACCATACCACTTTGTGAGGACCTTTCTTCCCATGGCTCTTGTATCGTCCTTGGCCGCACACCGGACATGTGGTTCTGTCCTCGTACTCGCCCCGATAAATTGCGCAATCATTGATCCAGGCGTGGTATTTAACGTGCGGTAGGTCAAGAGGGCACACGACTTTCTTGGCCTCCTCGATACTAGTTGGCAATTTGTTCCCCTCGGGAAGACGCTCGTGGAAGAATTTCATGTTCTTGTTGAAGCTCACGTCGGTCCATTTGTTTCCCGACTTCATCTCCAGAGCATAAAGCGTTACTTGCAAGCGCGTATCCTGTGGCCGGCACCCTGGATACAACGGAGTCTTCCCGTCTATCTCCATTTGCGCCAGCTTGGCTTTCTCTCTAACGGTCCTCGCCTCCTTGAGGAGCAGTACTTGAACATGAGACTCCATCAAGGCCGACATTAGCGAGCTCTGCGGCGTGTTCGCGTCTTCTCCACCACCATCTACTCCTTCATCATGACCATGTCCGTCGGCATCTCCTTCGTCACGATCATCTTGCCCGCCCACGTCTTCAGGCGCAACATTTGTTGTCGGCGCAACATTTGCTGTCGGCGCTTCATTGAAGCCTTCCATGAAACCGCGCCTGAGCAGGTGTTCCTCCAAGTGTCCGGAATCAGGGTCGATCCATCTCACAAATTTGCAACTTCTACACGGACATCGTATGTGGCGCTTGTTGCACCGAATCATTTCCGCCTTCGCTTCTTCCTTGTAGTTGTTGATTCGACTGGAGCTCATCTTGATGACCATGGTCGCCTACGCGGTATACATATAGAGTATGTGTTATTAAGTCGGAAATGTTCGACGAAAAAATTCGGCATGACTTCCCCTAGAAGTAGGACATATGTGGTGCAAAAATTTACCGAAATGGAAATGAATCAACATTTCGGAAAACATCGATGCACCACGCCGGCGCAACACAACAACAAAAGGCAACAACATGCACAACACACACAAGCTTCATGTACACACATATTCATCCAACAATACTCACCTAGTAGATCTAGATCCGTTGTCGAGACGTGACCGTGATCGATGAGAGAGAGTGTGTGGTGATGGAGAGAAAATAGTGGACAAAAAGAGAGGAGGAGAATATATATGGAGGCTCTCCCCAAGCCCTCACCAATTATATGTGAAACAAATTAGGTTTAACAACAAATAATGGATAATAGGATGGTCAAAATGCCATGGGAGAGAGGAGGAGCTCGAGCTAGATGCATGGGGGGGAGAATGAAGAAGGTCACATGGGGAAAGTGGGTGTTGCCACTTTTTTGTGGATCTGGCCGACATTCTGTGGCGCACCACCCACCGTGCGCCACAGAATGTTCACTTTCTGTGGCGCATGGTTTCTGGTGCGCCACAGAAAGATAACATTCTGTGGCGCATGGATACGGGTGCGCCACAGAATGTTAGTTTTCTGTGGCGCACCAGCCACGATGCGCCACAGAAATTGCACAGATGGACCTAGCTCCAATGATTGCACGTGGGACCCACAGGATATCTGTGGCGCATGGGTACGCATGCGCCACAGAAGTCTGACTTTCTGTGGCGCATGGGTGCCCATGCGCCACAGAAAACCAACTTTCTGTGGCGCATGGCCACCATATGCGCCACAGAAAGGCCAAATATTTTGTGGCGCACCACCTTCCATGCGCCACAGAAATATTTCTGTGGCGCACCAATTAAGGGTGCTGTAACATCCCAAATTTTGGAACCAAGAAAAACTTAGTTTTACCAGACCCCAAAATTCAGAACCAACAAAAACTTTTTGAAATGCTTTGCTGATGATTGTGTTTCCTTCCCATTGCTATGTTGAATTAGTGTGACTTGTTGTTTGAGTTGTTTGACTAGTAAATCCGAGACCCAACCAATATAACTATATATTAAACTTGGTGATCATGTCATGACAAGAACAAAATATTCCATATATCTCCTCCACTCTTATTTGGACCAACTTATTCTCAAATGATGCTTTGTTTAGCAACAACCAAAATACCCACTCCTTGAGAGAATAAAAGTATTTTCCAAAATTATATGTTTCCAGAAATATGGAGATCTATATCTTGATATTTCCCTTGTATTGGTAGCCCTTATTTTAAACTCGTACTTTCATTTCTTTGAAAACAATAAAGGTGGGAAGTATATTGCCCATATATTTTAGCAACCCTTTTTGGAAAAATATCAAACTATGAAGTTGAGCTTTTCCCACCTTATTCTTGTCAGGATAATACTGGATCACCACCCCACCACTTATCTGAGTAATAAAAACTTGGTTGAAAACTTATAATTGGTTGTCTAGTGTTGGTTGTTAATTCCTGCCAAATTGATTGCTTGTGGTGGTTGCTTGCTAAAAGAAAAATATGAAGAAAAGAAAAGTAACACAATAAAAAGATTCCCACATAAAATCATGTGACAAAGGTCACACAAATTTTTCTCTTAGTAAGGAAATCAATTTTGTTTTCCAAACAAAAATTCAGTGGAGTGACATAAGGATCACCCCCACTTTGCTATTACATCTTTCTCTCTCCAAGAATATTTCTTAAAATCCAAGATTAAAATTCTATATCTTTCTTTATTATTCTCAAAACCACAAAATGTGCTATGTTGCACATATCAAATAAATTCCACCACCATACCATGAATCTTGTTAAACATACAAGGATCAAACCATGAAAAGAAATTTTAGGAAATGGAATTAAAATTTCGTCGAAGCAATTCATCGAACACGTTGGAGCTAGAAATCGAATTCTTCCCCAATTCTTCAAAACCGAAATCCAATCCATCGATTTGATGATTCATTTGTCGATTTCTTGCTGCCACACTCCCTCTCTCACACCACCTCACTCTCCAGAGCACGAAGAAACGTGCTATTTGGCCATTTGGGCCCATGGCCATGGAAGAACCGCACGCCACCGGCTGCTCCCGTACCGGCAATGGAAGCGTGGCGAAGGAGACGCCCCAGCTGGCCCTGCTCTGCATCTTCCATCACCTCACCCCTCACCGCACTCGACAGGAAGGAGGAGACCGCACCCTGACGCTCTGAGGCGCCGTACCCCAGCAGCCCTGTCGAAGCTCACCGTGCTCTAGCCGCGCGTGGACGCCGACGCCAAACTTCACCACCAAGGCACCCTAGCTTGTGTGACTCATCACCGACGCGCTCCTGTCACCCCTCAACTTCGCGGACACGCCCACACCACCTCTGGAGCCCTGCGGCGACGCCATCGATCCATCGCACTCCGCTGACCCGCCATGGATGCCGTGCGTCCCGAGCTCACTCCCGAGCCACCCGCGACCACTCTCTCCCTCTGAGCCCCAGCAGAGCAACCCCACTCCGTAACCGCATAGTACCACCGCTAATGACGTGCTCTCCCACCCCCTAGCTCCTCTCGTGCACCCTGTCCACGGCACGCCGACGTTCGGCAATAAAAAGCCACCCCCGCACCCGTGCCTCCACACCCCGCCATTTCCCTCTCCCGCACTCCCCACACACCCCGTGCACCTCCAGGAGGGAGGAGCCCCTCCCTCGAAGCCCCATTTGCCTCTGAGTTTCCTCGAGCTTCGCCGGAGCCGAAGGTGGAGGTCGATCACGGCCCGGCCGTGATACTCCCTCTTTCTTTCCTCTCTGGCCTGCATCCTCACCACCATTATCACCACCCTCACCCGCCGTAGTTTCTACTTGTTTCGTGCACAGACGCATCGAGGAGCCGTCGCCGGAGTTGGAGCACGGCCGCGAAGGAGAAGCCGAGCTACACCGACGCCAGGAGCTTCCCCAGCAAGTGCCAGCCGCCCCATGATCTTCCCCGAGCTCCCGCGCACGTTCTGCATCATTTCCGCAGCCTCCCGAGCCCCCTAGGTGAGTTTCCAGTGCACCTCGCCGTCGCCGGAGCTCCGGCGCCGCCGCGAGTTAGAGGTCGATGATCGCGGGCTCTGTGAGTCGTTGGATCTAGATCCAACGGCCACATACCGTTTCGATTAGAGTTAGGCTGACAATCTGGCCCCACCCGTCAGCGATTTAAACATTATCCGTAGCGCACGAATTAAACCTGAGTCACTGACGTGTAGGACCCACCTGTCATGCTCTTCAACATTATCCAGAGGAGATTGATTTTCAAATCTATTTCTCTCTGGAAATTTCAGTACTGGACCTAGTTTAGAAATTCAATATCTCGAGTTTTAAGAATCCAAATAAATCAAACTCAAATGATCTGGAAAGCTTATGAAATTCTTTAACTCACCAAAGTGGTCTCATCTCATTTAGTTAAATAATAAAAGTGTATTAATAAAAATGCTCCATAAGGTTTAAAACACCAAACCATTTGTTTCTCGAGTTATATTAGTCCAAATAACTTGAAACCAATTTTGGTAGCTTTGTACTAGGACCCTTTAGCTTCCCAAGTTTTGGCAGAATTAATTGAGCAGTATAAAATCCTTAGCCTTTGGTTGAACTTCAGTAAACACTTCTGCACTAAACCAATTAGTGTGAATTAATAGTAGGTCCAATCAAACTAAACCCAATTTTGTTAGGTCACATTCAACCAAGGTTAGTTACCCCTAAAAGGATTTAATTTATTGATCAATAAAACTTAAGCAGTAGCTAAAACTTGATTTAAGACCTTCTGAACTAAAACATTTGTGTAGGGAGCTTGATAACTCCAAAAGACCTCAATCCAATTGGGTTGTCTTCTACACATCAGTAGCTATCCATAGAATTTTAGTTTGAAATTTTGTGACCAACCTAGATTAATTGGTGAATTAAATGGTGTACAACTAGTTTCTGCCTTGGTTTGAAAATAATTAAATAAAGGTTAATTCGATTAAATTGAAACCACGTTGTGTTGCTTGATGTATGCAGTGGCTATTTATAGCATTTGTGATTGTAAGGTTGTGTTGATGCTTGAGTTAGTGTAGTGATTGTTTGTTTTGCTTGTTTAACGTTTAGACGATACCGTTGACGGATTCATCGAGGAAGGAGGTTTTGTTGAACCAGAAGATCAGGATCAGTATCACTTTGTGGAGCAAGGCAAGCTACTTCACTGAGCTTGCATCTATATACATCTATTTTGATTCACCTGTTTTACGTATAAAAAAAAAAGCATAAGTGATTTATGTGGTGTTTGCCACTAAAGTTAGGATTTGGAAAACCCATTTACAAAATACATGTACATTATTGAGACACCCGATATAGAGGTGTTAGTAGTGTGCAGTAATTTCTAAATGTATTTGTTTTTACTCAAAAGCCTGTTATAAAAATCTGTTGGTGAGATTACGATCCACCCAGGTTTTGGTCAAAAGTATTTTGCTATGGAAATGGGAAATGATTGTGAAAACCTTTTCAACAGTATATGAAAAACTATTTTGCCACCCTATGTAGAAGTATCAGTTTGTCTATATAAAACTATAGGGTGGGAAAAACCTTGATTATTCAAAACTCTTTTTTTTTTAATCCGTGGATGAATTATGGTATGCCGAGATGTCGGTGATGAAATGGAGAAATGGAGTATGGTGATGTCTTTGAAAAAAAAATGCACATTGTGTCCTTGTACTTACATCCCCAGCCTAAAATCTGTGCGACCACATTTACCCACATATGGGAAAGGGCGTAGTCATATAATTTGCTCGTGTTAGCACTGGATGCCTCAACAACGAGGATGATCTCGTTCCATGAGGGGATGGTCTGAGGACCTGCCCCTGACCCGGGTCCTCTAACAAGAAGAACGCCTAAGGGCTGTTATGATTGAATTAGAGATAGAGGATTTGTAGGGCCATTAAAATTCGCCGGGCAGAACTACGAAGTCCTCACACTTAGTTTCTGAGGATTTAAGTGTCGATGGAACCGGTTTCGTAGCGGTAGGGTCCTATACTAGCATGAGCAAAGGACAGGCTATGGCCGGGAACTCAACTTCGCATACCCCTGGTATGGCGGGACGTGGCTGACACGATGAGTGACCGGATGGGTGTGGGAAAAGCGTGCTACCTCTGCAAAGGGTAAAACTATTCGAATAGCCGAGTCCTCGGATATGGACAGTTGGGAGGCTGTCCTAAGACCTTGTGCAAGTTTTACAAAGTTTTGAGTTTGAAAGGAAAAATGAAGTGGAGATTGTTTTATGCAACTATACCAATGAGTTGGTATGAGGTTGCTGGAAAATAAGTAACCCTGAAGGGGCTATGTTCGGAAAAGGTGGAGTTTTGGAGAAATAACCAAAAGGATATTTTCTGGAAAAACGTTTTAAAAGAGACTTCTTACAAGGAAAGATTTATGGGGAAAAAGGTCTCAAAGCCTTCTTTGTTTTGTTTCAACAAAGGCTAGAAAGGTTTTCGAAAAATGTAAAGTTTGTGAAAAAAGTTATAAAGTTCTACTTACCTTTTTCAATAAAGATATAGAGATGTTTTCAATAAATAAATGTCTTATAAAATAAAACTAAACTAGTGCATACTCGAGTTGGGATAGTTTGCGAGTACAATCAAATGTACTCATATTGGTTTCGTCCCTGGCTATTGTCTTAGCTAGATTTTAAAGAGGAGCAGTTCGAAGAAGAGGAGTTCACTGGCGTCTTTGCGAACTAGGGCGCTTCCCAGTCAGCTGCCTGTAGGGTTAAGGCGAATGACTTGGGCTCCACGTTATTTGGAGATTTCCGCTGCAAGTACCTGTTGAAGCTTATGACTTCAATCACGTAAGTATATTTATTCGGTATTTATGGATGTCCTGTGATGCCAATTCGAGTTATGTGCAACAACAGACTGATCATGGGATTGTTGCAGGAAACATAACGAGTATCTCGGATAGCTAATCCGGGGTCCTCACAGGTGCGCCACAGAATGTCAACCTACCTATAACCCTTTTCCTACTAGTGAGCGGTTCTTTTGGAAACCAGATGTTATGTATCCTAGATGTAAGGTGATGTTGTAAGCTTGATGTTGTAAGCTTGTTGTTGATGTGAACTCTTGATGTGTTGTTGGTAATATATAAGTATGTTTGTCTTGTTTAAATCTGTGTGAAATATTTTCATATAATCTTAAATTAATCAACCACTTGCGAAATCGTCTTTTCCCTTAGTCGAACTTTTCTTTGCCTTGCCTCTTATACCCGGTGTGCTTCAGGATGCCGCCCCGTCGCGACAATACGGGAGGATCAGGATCAGCACCACCACCACCGGACCCAACCCCCGCCCAACTTCTCGCGCTTATCATGGAGGAACGTGAAAATGCCCGGCAGGAGCGCCAGGCTCATCTCGTTGCCCTGCAACAACTCGCAGCCGCTAACAACAACAACAACAACAACAACAACAACAACAACAACAATGGTGGTAATGGCAATGGAGATGGAACCAGCGATCTACCTTAGGCGATTTCCAGAAACCAACCCACCCACCTACTCCAAGGGACTTCACCCACTGGAGCCGATGATTGGCTTCGCACCATCGACAACAATCTGAAGTTGCTGCTGTGGGAGAGAATGAGAAAGTGTTGTATGCAACCCACTATCTCGCTGGACCTGCAAGAGCTTGGTGGGAAACTACCAAGGCTCTCCAGCAAGCTGGTCATGTCATCAACTGGGCTGAGTTCCAGGAGAAGTTCCGCAAGAAGCATATTCCAGTGGACTTATTGAGAGGAAGAAGGATGATTCCGCAAGCTGAGGCAGGGAAGTAGAGATGTGGTCGGTTATCTGGATGAGTTTACCGACTTATCTCGGTATGCTCCTGATGACACCGACAAAGAAGAGAAGAAGATGGAGCGTTTCATGAGTGGACTCATGATGAACTGCAGTGTGCTTGGTTATCCATGACTTCCGTGATCTGGAGTCACTTGTGGACAAAGCCATCCAGCTGGAGACCAAGCGCAAGTCTATGTATGAAGGTCGCAAGAGGAGGATGAATGCTCAGGAAGGTTCGAGCAGCCAGAAACCTCGTATCTTTCAGCAGAACACCAGGCCTGCCTATCGTCCACCCCAAGCTCCACGCCCCAATTACCCTAACCGCCCAAACAACTTCAACCGCCCCAATGACAATAACCGTCCCGGAGGAAACTTCAACAACTTCACCCGCAATCCCAATGTGATCTGCTTTGAATGCGGCAACAAGGGTCACTACTCCAAAGAATGTCCCAATCCCAAGAGGAATGTCCAGCGCCCCAATGCGCCGGCACAGAACAATGGTCAAGGCCGCAATGGAAATGGAAATGGCAAGAATGCCGCACCCCGCGGAAATGCTGCTGTTGCCAAGGGTCGTCTGCACCACATCAATGCTGAAGAAGCTCAGGATGCTCCGGATGTTGTGCTGGGTACGTTCCTTGTCAACTCAGTACCTGCAACTGTTCTGTTTGATTCTGGTGCTACCCATTCATTTGTTACCCAAGAATTTGTTGCTAAGGGAGGTTTAGTTGAGAGCCTCTTACCCAAACCCATGGTCATCCAAATCCCAGAATCCACCGTAGAGACCAAGATGTTTTGCTCCGATGTACCCCTTGAGATCAAAGGAGAAAAGTTTCCAGTTAACTTAATTGTTCTGGGAACCCAAGGCATCGATGTTATACTCGGTATGAATTGGTTAGCCAAGTACCATGGTCGAATTGACTGTGCCAGAAGAGCTGTATCCATCACCACCGACAAAGAAGTAGAAGTGGAGTATGTGTCTGAAACTAGTCAATCTCACCCAGGCTGCCATGAGAGCATAGCTCGACCTGCCCTAGATGAGATCCGTGTTGTTCACCTGTTCAAGGATGTTTTCCCAGAAGAATTGCCTGGTATGCCGCCAGACCGGGAAATTGAGTTCATAATTGAGCTTATCCCAGGAACCGCCCCTATATCCCAAAGACCTTATCGGATGAATCCGGAAGAGCTGGTTGAGTTGAAGAAGCAATTGGCAGATATGCTCAGCAAAGGACTTGTTCGCCCAAGCGCTTCACCTTGGGGATCACCCATTATTTTTGTGGACAAGAGAGACGGTACCACACGCCTGTGTGTGGATTATCGCAAGCTGAATGACGTGACCATTAAAAATAAGTACCTCTTCCCAAGATCGAGGATCTGTTCGATCAAATGAACGGAGCCCGAGTCTTTTCCAAGATCGATCTTCGGACAGGATACCATCAGTTGAAGATCCGAGAGACAGACATTCCCAAGACCGCCTTCACCACTCGTTACGGTTTGTTTGAATACACCGTGATGTCTTTTGGTCTGACCAATGCCCCAGCCTATTTCATGAATCTCATGAACAAGATTTTCATGGAGTACCTCGACAAGTTCGTGGTAGTTTTCCTTGATGACATCCTTATTTATTCCAAGACCGAAGAAGAGCATGCTGAACACCTGCGTCTAGTTTTGGAGACTCTCCGAGAGCACCAGCTGTATGCCAAGCTTAGCAAGTGTGAGTTTTGGCTCAGTGAAGTGGCATTTCTCGGACATGTTGTGTCTGCCGGAGGAATTTCTGTGACCCAGAGAAGATCCAAGCCATTGTGACTGGTTATCCCCAACCAATGTTTTGAAATCCGAAGCTTTCTCGGACTTGCCGGTTATTACCGCAAGTTCGTTGAAGGATTTTCCAGTATAGCCAAACCTATGACCCAACTGTTGAAGAAGGACAAGAAATTTGAATGGACTCAGAAGTGTGAGGATAGTTTCCAAGAACTGAAGAAGAGACTAACCTCAGCCCCAATCCTGATCATGCCAGACGTCACCCAGAGTTTCGACGTGTATTGCGATGCATCACGCCTCGGACTTGGTTGCGTTCTGATGCAAGAAGGCAAAGTTGTGTCGTATCTGTCCCGGCAGTTGCGACCGCATGAAGAGAATTACCCAACCCATGACTGGAGTTAGCTGCTGTTGTTCTTGCTCTCAAAACGTGGCGTCCCTATCTTGCGGGACATCGCTGCGAGGTCTATACAGATCACAAAAGCTTGAAGTATATTTTCACCCAGAAAGATCTGAACCTGCGACAGAGGAGATGGATGGAATTAATCAAGGATTATGATATTGGAATCCATTATCACCCTGGAAAGGCTAATGTAGTTGCCGATGCCCTTAGTCGCAAACCTTGCACCCTGAATGCCCTGATCCAAGCCGAACAGCCAGCCTTGTTCAAAGAGTTCCAAGATTTTGGACTAGAGCTTGTTAGCCATGGTTATCTCGCCAATTTAGAGTTAACCCCAACCCTGATGGATCAAATCAAAGAAGCCCAAAAGGTCATGAAAGCATTGAGGAATTAGGAAGAAGATTTCCCTCGGCAAAGCACCCGGTTTTACCGAAGATGCTGAAGGAGTGCTGAAATTCAATGACCGTATCTGTGTGCCCAATGTCACGGAACTTAAGGAGTTAATCCTGAAGGAGGCCCATGAGACCCCTTATTCAATCCACCCCGGCGGAACCAAAATGTACCAAGACCTTCGAGAAAGATTTTGGTGGCATGGAATGAAGCGAGAGATTGGTTCTTCGTAGCCAAGTGTGACATCTGCCAGCGAGTTAAGGCTGAACATCAGCGACCCGCTGGATTGCTTCAACCTTTGAAAATTCCCGAGTGGAAGTGGGATGAGATTGGAATGGATTTTATTACCGGACTTCCAAGATCCAACCGAGGCCATGATTCAATCTGGGTCATCGTTGATCGACTGACCAAGGTTGCCCACTTTGTTCCTGTCAAGACCACTCATACCGGAGCTCAGTTAGCAGACCTGTATATTTCCAGAATAGTGAGCCTGCATGGTGTGCCTAAGAAGATTGTATCTGATAGAGGCACGCAATTCACCTCAAGATTCTGGAAATCCCTTCATGAAGCCCTCGGAACCAAGTTAGCATTTAGCACAGCTTATCATCCCCAGACCGATGGCCAAACTGAGCGAGTGAACCAGATATTGGAGGACATGCTTCGCGCATGTGTTCTATCCTATGGTTCCAAGTGGGAAGATTGTCTTCCGTTTGCAGAGTTCTCGTACAACAACAGTTATCAGTCTAGTCTGCAAATGGCCCCTTTTGAAGCCCTTTACGGCAAGAAGTGTCGTACACCCTGAATTGGTCCGATACCGGAGAGAGCAAATTGTTCGGACCAGATACCCTCCGTGAAGCTGAAGAGCAAGTTCAGCTTATTCGTGAACGCCTCAAAACTGCCCAATCCCGTCAGAAGAGTTACGCTGACACCAAGCGCCGTGACCTCACCTTCAACGTCGGAGATTATGTTTATCTCCGAGTGACACCCCTCAAAGGAATGCAGCGTTTCCATGTCAAAGGAAAATTAGCGCCAAGGTATATTGGACCCTTCAAGGTCATTGCTCGTCGAGGAGAAGTATCCTATCAGCTGGAATTGCCCCAGGAGTTAGGAGATTATCATGATGTCTTCCACATTTCCTTGCTCCGGAAGTGTCTTGAAGTTCCTGACCAGCCTGATGTTTTCAAAAACATCGACCACCTCTCCATCGACCTGAACCAAGACCTGACCTATCGTGAGAGACCCCTCAAAATTCTCGAAGAAGATGTTCGTGTTACCCGAAGACGTGCGATCAAGTTTTACAAAGTCCAGTGGACTAACCACTCTGAAGAAGAAGCAACTTGGGAACGCGAAGATTATCTTCGAAGCGAATTTCCAGACCTCTTTAGTACCCAGCCTAGCAAATCTCGGGACGAGATTTATTCTAAGGGGGGAAGGATTGTAACATCCCAAAAATATTAATCAGTATTATTATTCCAAAAATGAGAGCCAACAAAAACTTTTGTTGATTTATGTGTTGTTTGTCAATTGTTGCTTGTGGTAATTATTCTTGTTGCTTGTGTTGCTTGTTGCTTGAATTAATAGAAAGAAAATAAAAGCAAAAGTGAAACAAGAAAAATAAAAGTGACAAATAAGAAACTCAATAATGTTCCAAACAAAATTCAGAGGAATGTATTTGAAACCTCTCATTTACATCCTTATCACTTATCTCTTCCAAATAATATTTTACACCTATTTTAAAATTCAAAAGTAAAAACAATTGAAATAAAACAAAATGCAATAATTAAAACCCTATAAACAAAATGATTCAAAACATTTTATTTTGAAATACCAAATTTTGTGGAGCTACTACATGCTATCTGGAAGCCTCACAAATATTTGTGAATTTTTCTAAAATGTTTAAGTACCTCAAATAAATTCCAGAAAGTGCTGCTGGTTTTGAAAAGAAGAAAAAGAAGCAGAAGGACCTAGTTGTAAATGGAAAAGAAACTCCAGGGGGCGTTCGGCGAAAATGTCGTCGTCTCCTGCCCCCACCTCCCCGTCACCGTCGCCGTGTCGCTGCGACCGTGCCCCGTCGTTTCCGCGCTCCCCAGGCCCCCCCCCCCCCCCGGCCGCGCTCTCCATCGCTCCCGTGCCTCTGCAGCCGTGGCGCCGTAGAGGAGAGCACTTACGCCATCCCTCGCCTCGAATCCACCCCAGCGTCGCCGTGGCGAGCTCGCCGTCGCTGACCCAAATTGGCCCAGCTCGCTGCTCCCCGACACGCACGGCTCGGCCAGTGCCTTCTAGAACGTGCCCGGACCCCGCTCGACCTCACAGCGCCACGCCTCTTGCACCACTGCCTCGAATCCGAGCCGAGAGATCGCCGGTGCGCCATGGACACGGCCGTGCGCCCCGTCCACGATACGCCGGTTCCCGCGCTATAAAACCCACCCCGCACCCTCTGGAAGCAGCACACCATCCCACTCCCTTGCTCCCCCTCTCCAGTTTCACCGTGAGCCGCCAGGAGGGCGTGCCCTGCCGAAGCTCTGCCGCCGTCGAGGTCCGTCGTGGCCGCAGCGCCTCGCTGCACCTTTCTCCCCTCCAACCCCTCTGCTTTGCTTGCCCAACTTCACCACACTCACGCGCATCGTTTCCCCTCTGGTTCGTGCACAGGAATGCCGTAGGGAGCTCGCCGGAGTTGCTGTCGTGCCCGTGCGAAGTTCAGAAGCTCGCCGTGGACGCTGTGCTCCGTCCCAGCAAGCAGGACTCGGCCAGAAGCTCTCCCCACGCCGCCGCCGTCGATTCGCGTCGTCGCCAAGCCTTCCCGAGCCCTCTAGGTGAGGTTTTGCCCAACCTCGCCGTCGCCGGAGCCACGGCGCCGCCCAGAAATGGTCGTCGCCGATGGTTTCGTTGCGGGCCGTTGGATCTCCATCCAACGGTAGCATACCGTTTCGATTAGAGAGAGAGAGAGAGAGACTGACGAGCGGGCCCCGCTCGTCAGGGTTTTATTAATTTCCCCGCGTGAACTGTGCCGCTGACCAGTGGGTCCCCCATGTCAGCAATTTCAACATTATCCACAACAGTGGATTTTCCTAATTTAAATTCTCTGAAATTTTCAGTACTGATATGAACTTGTAAATTCAATATCTCAAGATTTAGGAATCCAAATAAATCACACTCAATTGTTATGGAAAGCTTATTAAAATGTTTAACCAACCCAATTGGATTCATTCCATTTAATTAAATAAATAAAAAGTATTATTAAAAATACTACAGAAGGTTTAAATTCTAAACTTGTTTGTTTCGGATACTCTGTTAGTCCAAATAATTCCAAACCAATTTTGTTAGCTTAGTACTGCCTTGTATTAGCTTCCCTATTTTTGGTAGAATTAATTGTGCAGTAGGATTTGTTTAGTACAAAATTGAAGTTTAAACACCCTTCTGCACTCAAACATTTAAATATGTTTAATGGTTGACCCAAATGAACTAGGACCAATTTTTTTAGATCACATTTAGCCATGTTTAGTCACCCCTAAAAGGATTTAATTTTTGAAGCAATAGAATTTAAATGGTAGCCAAAACTTGGTTATTAAGCATCTGGATTCAAACAAATGTGTAGGGACTTTAGTAACTCCATTTGAACCAAATCAAATTTAGTTGTCTTCTACACATCAGTAGCTTTCCATAGAATTTTAGTTTGTATTTTTGTGACCAACAGAACTCAAGTTATTGAATTAAACATGTTCAACAAGTTTCTGCCATAATTTTGAACATAAATAAATGATGTTTAATTCAATTATTTTGAAACCAAATTGTATGGTTTGATGTGTGCAGTAGCTATGTGTGATGTTCATGGTTGTTGTGTTGAGATGATTGCTTGTATAGCTTAGTGATTGTTTGCATTGTTTGTTTATTAATTAGACGAGAACGTTGTCGGATATATCGAGGAAGGAGAGTTTGCTGAAATTGAAGAACAAGAGCAAGATCACTTTGCCAAGCAAGGCAAGCTACTCCCTGAGCTTGCACCTAAATACATATGCATCTACTTTGATCAAATGATTTACTCTTAAGGCAATCGTTTACAAAACCTTTTCGAAAAGTATATGGATATTATTTTGCCACCCTATGTAGTAGCTTATATAAAACTTTAGGATGGGAAACAATGTTGTTTATTCAAAACTCCTTTGAAATTTCTTGTGTGGTTATGGAATGCCGAGATGTCGGTGTTGGAATGGAGAAGTGGAAAATGGTGATGTTTATGAAAAAATGCACAGTGTCCTAGTACTATGGCGACCAAACATACCCTGTGCGACCACATTTACCATATATGGGAAAAGGCTTAGTCATGTAGTTTGCTCTTATTAGTATGGGATACCTCATCAACGGAGATGACTCCGTTATGCATGAGGGGATGGTCCGAGGACCTACCCCCTGACCCGGGTCCTCACACAAGATGTTGGGGAGGATAGAAGGTTCCACCATAAAACGCCGGACAAAACAATGAGTCCTCACACTTAGGGTTTCTGACGGGAAACTGGACTGGGTGTCGATGGAAAGTGTCATATGGGAAGGATCCTATACTAGCATAAGCAAATAAGAGGCTATGGCCGGCGGCTTACTTCGCATACACCTGGTATGGCGAGACGTGGCAGACACGATGAGTTGCCGGATGGATGTGGGCTAAAAGCGTGCTACCTCTGCAGAGTGTTAAAAACTATTCGAATAGCAGAGTCCTCGGATATGGACAATTGGGAGACTGTCCTAAGACCTTGTGCAAATTTTTAAAAAGACTTTGAGTTTTAAAAAGAAAATGAAGTGGAGAATGTTTCCTACACCTATACCAACGGATCGGTATGAGGTGGTTGGATGAAAGTGGACCATGACGGGCTATGGTCGGAAAAAGGAGGAGTTTTGGAGAAACAGATAAAAATGGTGACTTCTTTAAAGATAGTTATAAAACTCTTCTTACCTTTTTCAATAAAGATATAGAGATGTTTTAAATAAGTAAAAGTTGTCAACTAAAATAAAACTAGTGCATACTCATGTTGGGGTAGTTTGCGAGTACATTCAAATGTACTCATATGGGTTTCGTCCCTGGCTATTGACCTAGCCAGACTACGAGGAGGAGCACTACGCCGAGCAGGAGTATGGCGACTTCTACGCCAACTAAGGATCTCCACAAGTCAGCTGCCTGTCGGGTTGTCATCGTTAGAATATGATGTCTACTACGTCGTAGCTTCCGCTGTTATATTTGGTTTGGCCCATGAAGGCACCTATGTAAGACTTGGTCTAAATGACCATTTATGTCAGACTTTTTATTCGGTATTGTAATGGATGTAAACTTTGGTATCCAATTCGGATTATGTGCAACGATAGACTGATCACGGGATCGTTGTGTTAAGCATAATCGGGTATTTCGGACAGCTAGTCCGAGGTCCCCACACCGGCCCCCAGCCCGGCTCAGCCGGCTCCCAGGCCGGCTACCCAGCTGAGGCGGCCGGCCCCAGCCCGGCCTCCAGCCCGGCTCAGCCGGCTCCCAGACCGGCTACCCTGCGTCCACTCCGTTTTGTACTACGACTATAAATAGTTCGTCCCCACCTCCTTTCTAAGATAAACTATGTTTTGAGATTAGAGTAGAGCTAGACTCCTTCTTCTCAAAGGTCTCCTTCCTCCCCTAGTGGGGATGGTTCCTCCCCTAGTGGAGAAGATTCCTACGTGGATTCAAGACCTCTACTTGTAGTTTGACTACTTGCCAATCTTTCATCTTCGGGTGACTTTATTGGAGCGGTTCGGTTGACCGTTGGAGAAACAACCATCCAAGATCCCTTCTTGTGTCTACTTGCCGATCTCCCACCTTCGTGTGGATTCTATTGGGCCGGTTGGACCGACCGTAAGGGAAACGGTTCTTGTATCTTGTGTGTGTTCTTGTGTTCTTGGTGTTCTTCCTCGTGTTGATGTAGTGCAACCTAGGCACACAACACCAAGTGGCCCAATGACAAGAGCAAGAGTCAAAGCTCTCCATGATAAGGTGAATTCACTCCTATCTATGTGTGATCTCGACACTCCTTTGAATGGTTTGCTACTTCATTCGGATACGTTGTGCATACTCAGGAACAACTACCAAGAAGATCACCAAGCAAGTGCAGAAGTTGGACAAGGAATGAGTCAAGAGGAAGATGAAGACGAAGCATCAGCTCGGTGGTACTACCGCCAGGAGGGCCGGTACTACCGCCAGGACCCAGGCAGCTGCACCAGACGTACTACCGCTGAAGATGAAGACCTACGTGGAGTTCCAGGCAGCGGTACTACCGCCACCCCAACGGTACTACCGCCAGGCCCAGATCACGGTACTACCGCCAGAGGTACCGCTGGAGGTACCGGCACGTCCGAAAACGCCACTGGATACCCCTACGGTACCTCCCGGTACCCGCTTCGTACTACCGCCAGCGAGCGCATTTAATCCCAGCGGTACTACCGCTGGACCTGGGAAGATTCGGGCTGAAGCCCATGTAACGGCCCACCACTTACCCCTTCGCCTCGTGGACTATAAATACTCCTCCTCTGCCTAGGGTTAGGGTTAGACTATGATTTGAGAACTAAGTAGAGCCTTGCTCCTCCTTCTCAAGTGTCTCTTTCCTCCTATGGAGATGAATCAAGACCTCCACATGTGGAGATGAACCAAGGCCTCCTCTTGAGGAGAAGATCCCTGCGTGGATACCAAGGCTCCGCTTGTAGTTGCGATTACTTGCTAATCTTCCATCTTTAGGTGGCTAGATTGGATTGGTTGGATTGACCAATTGGACAAACAATCCTAAGAGTAAGGTGTGCTTGGGAGAGGAGGATTGGGGGCTGCCCACGGGGATTTGTTACCAATCGAGTCTTGCCGGGTTGCTACTTGCTATTTACCCTTGTGTGTTTGATTTCCCCTCTTTTGTGTTCTTCGTTCTTCGCGTGTTCTTCGTGTTCATCCTTCCCTCCGCACAAATCCGTGAAAATCGGGACCTACCCGCATCATATGGTATCAGAGCTCTAGGTTGACACGGATTTGATTTGTGTTTCCACCAAAATCCACCAAATTTTTCTTCGTTTTTGAGAAATTCGAAAATTTCCACCAAAAATAGCCTTGCCTTGATTCGAGCCGATCTGTCGATTCGTTGCGTTTTTGGTAGTTTTTGTCCATGGATCTGTTGCTTTAGGACCCCCTCCACCTTTGTTTGCGTTCCCTAGCCTTAATTTTGCCAATTTCCCACGAATTCGAGGATTTTCGAGCCCAATTTCCGCCCAAATTCGAGTCAAAATCGCGCAGATTCGTGCGCAGCGGTACTACCGCCAGGGCCAGATTTTTCAGCAAATTTTTCTTTTCCTCGGTTCGTTTTGGCATTTCCTCTTTGTTTGAGTCCTTTCTTGGTGTGCTACGTCTACGACATCGACAAGCTTCCGCAGCAACGCATCATCAACGCCAAGCGACGACGCCACCAAGGACTCGACATTTCCCCCACCATCATTTCCGTTGTGAGCCCTTCTTCCTTTCGCGCAACTTAACCTATTGGACTAGCTCGGTGATATTGCGAGGCATTGCACGTGTTGAGTGTTTGTCTTCAAGTATTGGCGAGTGTGTATCGTTAGAGAGCTTGGCACTAGCAAAAGAGAAGGAATCATCGTCAAAAAGCAAAAATCAAAAAAAAAAAAGAGAAAAGAAAAGAATCAAGTGGTGCCAAGTTCATCTCTTGTAGGTTGCGACAAAGCTAAACCGCCAAAGTGAGTGTGAGTGTTAACTCTTGTGCAAATCCGTTGCCCACAAAAAGCAATTGAGCTAGCGTCCTTCTTGTGTTGGGTGACATTTGAGCACGTAGTCTTCGTTAGGTTGTCTATCTTCGAGTGCTCGCCCTTTGGTCGCCCAACCCCATCATTCGCTTTTGTGTGTGTTTCTTGATACTTTGTGGTTGGAGTTTCTTTGGTAATTTGATCATTGTGGATTTTCTCTACCTTTGACAATATACTTGTCGCGGGTTTGCTTGTTTCGTTTGCCACTTCATACCTTCCTATCCTCATAAGTGTGTGTGTTGGGTGTTAGAACCGGATACTCTCCTCTCAAGCCACATTATACTTGGGATATAGTTTGTCTTGGTTTTTCTTCCACACATCTCACTTGATCTTGAGAAAATGTTTAGGGGAAGTACAAACGGAAGCTCAAGCTCGGATGAGGAAATCCATGGTGGAGTTCGCGGTGATCATGGCTATGTCACACAATCGGAGCTTGTTGGCATGCGACACTTTCTTCGTGACAACCTAGGACGCTACGAGCGCCGTCTTCAAAATCAAGAGAACACCTTCAACGACCGCATGCATGCTCAAGAAGCAAATATGGAGCGGTTGACCGAAGCTATCAACAACCTGTGCGACAACGAGCTTCTTCACACTCAAGCCGTACAAGAAGCACCTCAAGGTCGACACAAGCACGTCATGGACGTCATGAACCTCGACAAGAACGTCAACATGATCCAAGGCGCGACGCCCATGAACGACCTCCTCCTCACGTTGAACAACCACATGATCTTCACGCGAACAATGCCAATGCGCATCAAGAACAACCTCACCAAAATGATGACGTCGCGAACGCATACCATCACCACCACCGCACAACGTGATCGTCATGACCCATTGGCTAATGACAATGGCGTTCCGGGTGCGAATGACTTTGGTGAACAAGGACGTCACCCTCGTCATCCTCCAAGGCCACGTCATCAAAACCATGACAATGCGAACAATGTCGAACAACCCGTTCCTCAACAAGAGCTACCTCCTCAACATGCGCCTCGTCAAGAGCTTCCTCATGATCGTCACCAACACCAACGTTCCGAGTCAAGTGATAACGAGTCAAGCCAACACAATGGTGATGGACTCAACCGAAGGAGACGTGGACGTGCATTCCCACGTGGTGGCCATGTGACACTATGATGACTTGACCAACGTCCGCTTTGACATACCCAAGTTCTACGGCACAAGTGATCCGGAAGCTTACTTCTCATGGGTACTCAAGGTTGACAAGATCTTCCGTGTGCAACGCTTCTCCGACAACAAGAAGGTTGCCTTAGCCTCGATGGAGTTTGAAGAGTATGCCCTCTTGTGGTGGGAACAACTACAAGATGCTCGCGTCGCTAACCACCAACAACCAATTGACACTTGGGTTGAAATGAAAGAAACATGTACAAGCGCTTCGTGCCAAGCCATTACACTAGAGACTTATACAAGAAGTTGCAAGAGTTGAAGCAAGGTTTGAAGTCGGTTGACGAGTACTACAAGGAAATGGAAATCTCCATGATGAGAGCCAATGTCAACGAGTACGAAGAGCAATCCATGGCTCGTTTCATGAATGGCCTCAACTATCCATCAAGAAGATCGTGGAGTTCCAACCATATGCCTCTTTGGTAGAGCTAGTACATCAAGCTTCCAAGGCCGAGCGCCACGTGCTTGAAGAGCTCAAATACCTCAAGACAAAGGCATTCTTCGCCAACAAGCCTTCTTCGTCAACTCCTACACCTTCACAAGCTCTTCCTCAAGCGAACACTCGAGGTCCTCCAAGAGTCTCTACTTCGACACCTCAAGCGCCTCAACCTTTCAAGAAAGTACCTCCCTCTCCAAGGCGCCTCAAGGATCTTCGTCCGGCACAAGACTTTGCAATGCTACAAGTGCGGCGGACAAGGGCACAAATCTTTTGAGTGCACCAACAAGAAGGTCATGATCATCAATGACATGGGAGAGTATGAATCTATGAGTGAAGATGAGTACAATGCTTTGAACAAGGTCGCCACAATGCAAAGTGCTCAAGAAGAAGAAAGTGAGATCTATTGTGATGGCGACAACAACCCTTCCTTGGTTGTGGCAAGAGCTCTAACCACCAATGTTCAAGTGGAAGAAGACCAAAGATGCAACTTGTTTCAAACAAGAGCGGGAATCAATGGAAAGTCCATCAAGGTCATCATAGATGGTGGAAGTTGCCACAACCTAGCGAGCAAAGAACTTTGTGATAAGCTCAACTTGAAGTTCAAGAAGCACCCACATCCTTACCATGTGCAATGGTTGAGTGATACCGGAGCCGTCAAGATTCAACACATGGTGCAAGTGTCCTTCAAGATTGGAGCCTATGAAGATACGGTTGATTGTGATGTTGTGCCTATGAACGTTTGTCACTTACTCCTTGGGCGTCCATGGCAATTTGACAAGGGTGCTATGCATGATGGAAGGACAAACTACTATAGCTTCAAGAACAACGACAAGACCTTCGTCCTTCGTCCCATGACACCAAGTCAAGTCATCGCCGACAACGCCAAGACATTGCAAGGGCACAACAAGATCGTTCGTCTAGTGAGATGAGTGGTGAGCGAGAGACCCACCATAAAGTGAGTGAGAGCCACAAGCCAAATGAGTGTGACACTTCAAAGAGAGTTCCCACAAAACTTACACTATTTGCCACAAAAGAGAGATGAGGGAGTTGAGAGAGAACCCATCCACCCTCCACTATGTGCTCATATGCAAGGGTGAAGTTTCTATGACTAACACTTCACAAACCTTCCTCCTTCTTTGTTGTCTCTTTTGAAGGACTTTGAAGATGTCTTCCCTCAAGAGTGCCACCGGGACTACCTCCTCTACGCGGAATCGAGCACCGCATCGACCTTGTTCCCGGCGCACCGCTACCAAACCGCGCTCCTTACCGCACCAACCCCGAAGAGACAAAGGAGATCGAGCGGCAAATACAAGAACTTCTTGCCATGGGACACATCCGCGAGAGCTTGAGTCCGTGTGCCGTGCCCGTCATCTTGGTACCCAAGCACGACAACACTCTTCGCCTTTGCATGGATTGTCGCCCCATCAACGCCATAACCGTTCGGTATCGCCATCCTATCCCTCGACTTGATGATATGCTCGATGAGCTTTGTGGTTCCGCTATATTCTCCAAAATTGATCTTAAAAGTGGATATCACCAAATACGCATGTGTGAAGGTGATGAATGGAAGACCGCATTTAAAACAAAGCTTGGTCTTTATGAGTGGCTCGTCATGCCATTTGGTCTTTCCAATGCACCTTCTACTTTTATGCGTCTCATGAATCATGTTTTGCGTCCTTTATTGGCAAATTTGTTGTGGTATACTTTGACGACATCCTTATTTATAGCAAGTCTTTGGAAGAGCACACTTCTCATGTTGCTCAAGTTTTGTTGGTTCTTCGCAATGAAAAGCTTTATGCAAATCTTTCTAAGTGCACTTTTGCCACCAACAAACTTGTTTTCTTGGGTTTTGTTGTTTCTTCGGATGGAGTTGAAGTTGATGATGCAAGATACAAGCAATTCGGACTTGGCCTTTTCCGACATCACTTGAGGAGTTGAGACGTTTTCTTGGTTTTGCCGGATTTTACCGCCGTTTCATCAAGGATTTTTCCACAATTGCTTGCCCCCTCCATGAACTTACAAAGAAGAATGTACCTTTCATTTGGGGCAATGCACATGATTTTGCTTTCAATGAGCTCAAACGGTTATTAACCGAAGCACCACTCCTTGCCCTTCCGGATTTCTCTAAGACATTTGAGATTGAATGCGATGCAAGTGGATTGGGCATTGGTGGAGTGCTTATGCAAAATGGTAGACCCATCGCATACCATAGTGAGAAACTAGATGGAGCTCGCTTGAATTACCCCATTTATGACAAAGAGTTATTTGCTTTGGTTCGTGTTTTGGATGTGTGGCAACATTACCTTCGTCCTAAGGAATTTGTCATTCATTCCGACCATGAATCCTTGAAATATTTGAAAAGTCAAACAAATTTGAACAAAAGACATGCTAAGTGGGTTGAGTTCATTGAGTCTTTCACTTTGTAATCAAATACAAGAAAGGTAAAGACAATGTGGTCGCGGATGCTCTATCCCGCAAGGCCAACCTACTTACACGTCTTGACATTAGTGTCTTGGGTTTGGATGAGATTAAAGAGTTGTATGCTACCGATGCTTTCTTTGGAGACATTTTCGCTCAATGTTCGGAGCACAAAGGAATTGGTGATTTCTATTTGCACAAAGGTTTCTTGTTTAAGGCTAACAAACTATGTATACCCGAGTCTTCGCTTCGTTTGGTCCTTTTGAAGGAATCACATGGAGGCGTCTTAATGGGACACTTTGGACGTGACAAGACCTTTGCCATGCTCTCCACAAACTACTATTGGCCAAGGATGTACCGGATGTGAACCGCTTGGTGCGACGATGTTCAACATGTCTCAAAGCTAAGTCTACTCTAAACTCTCATGGTTTATACACACCTTTGCCTATTCCACATCACCCATGGTCCGATATAGCTATGGATTTTGTCTTAGGACTCCCACGCACTAAAACAAACAAGGATTCCATCTTTGTCGTCATTGATCGCTTCTCTAAAATGGCACACTTTATACCTTGCAACAAGAGCGACGATGCTTCACACATTGCTACTTTGTTTTTCAGGGAAATCGTCCGTCTTCATGGAGTGCCCAAGACCATTGTGTCGGATCGTGACGTCAAGTTCGTGAGCTATTTTTGGAAGACTTTGATGGCCAAGATGGGAATCAAGCAACTATTCTCCACCGCATACCACCCTCAAACCGATGGCCAAACCGAAGTGGTGAACCGAAGCCTATCCACACTCCTTCGTGTGTTGATCAAGCCTAACTTGAAGAATTGGGAAGAGTGCATCCCACACGCCGAGTTCGCCTACAATCGAGCACTACACCGCGCAACAAAGAGAACACCCTTCGAGGTCGTCTATGGCTCCAACCCCTACACCGCGCTAGACATGCTACCACTTCCACTCCGAGAACAAGTAACATGGACTTCGACAAGCGCGCCGCTACATGAAGAAACTACATGAAGACACAAGGGCCACGCTGAGAAGCAAAGAAGACCATGCTACGAAGATGAACAAGAACAAGCGCCCCATGATCTTTGAAGAAGGAGACCTTGTTTGGCTACATCTACGCAAGGACCGCTTCCCCGATGAAGAAAGTCTAAGCTCGCGCCAAGAGGAGATGGTCCTTTCAAGGTTCTCAAGCGCATCAACGACAACGCATACAAGATCGACATACCAAAGTCCAAGTACGGCGTTCACAACACCTTCAACGTCGCCGACATCTCGCCTTACCTTGGTGACCCAAGTGATGATGAGGACGAAGAGTCGAGGACGACTCTTTTCCAAGGGGGGGGGAGATGATGTAGTGCAACCTAGGCACACAACACCAAGTGGCCCAATGACAAGAGCAAGAGTCAAAGCTCTCCATGATAAGGTGAATTCACTCCTATCTATGTGTGATCTCGACACTCCTTTGAATGGTTTGCTACTTCATTCGGATACGTTGTGCATACTCAGGAACAACTACCAAGAAGATCACCAAGCAAGTGCAGAAGTTGGACAAGGAACGAGTCAAGAGGAAGATGAAGAAGACGAAGCATCAGCCGGCGGTACTACCGCCAGGAGGGCCGGTACTACCGCCAGGACCCAGGCAGCTGCACCAGCGTACTACCGCTGAAGATGAAGACCTGCGTGGAGTTCCAGGCAGCGGTACTACCGCCCCCCAGCGGTACTACCGCCAGGCCCAGATCACGGTACTACCGCCAGAGGTACCGCTGGAGGTACCGGCACGTCCGAAAACGCCACTGGATACCCCTACGGTACCTCCCGGTACCCGCTTCGTACTACCGCCAGCGAGCGCATTTAATCCCAGCGGTACTACCGCTGGCGCAGCGGTACTACCGCTGGACCTGGGAAGATTCGGGCTGAAGCCCATGTAACGGCCCACAACTTACCCCTTCGCCTCGTGGACTATAAATACTCCTCCTCAGCCTAGGGTTAGGGTTAGACTATGATTTGAGAACTAAGTAGAGCATTGCTCCTCCTTCTTCTCAAGTGTCTCTTTCCTCCTATGGAGATGAATCAAGACCTCCACATGTGGAGATGAACCAAGGCCTCCTCTTGAGGAGAAGATCCCTGCGTGGATACCAAGGCTCCGCTTGTAGTTGCGATTACTTGCTAATCTTCCATCTTTAGGTGGCTAGATTGGATTGGTTGGATTGACCAATTGGACAAACAATCCTAAGAGTAAGGTGTGCTTGGGAGAGGAGGATTGGGGGCTGCCCACGGGGATTTGTTACCAATCGATTCTTGCCGGGTTGCTACTTGCTATTTACCCTTGTGTGTTTGATTTCCCCTCTTTTGTGTTCTTCGTTCTTCGCGTGTTCTTCGTGTTCATCCTTCCCTCCGCACAAATCCGTGAAAATCGGGACCTACCCGCATCACGTGTTCTTCGTGTTCTTGAGTGAGTTCGTCCTTCCCACCGTCAATCCGTGAAGATCGGGCCACCCTAGAGGTCTTTTCCTCATCATATGGTATCCGAGCATGGTTGCCACGGATTTCACTTTGTTTCCCCCACAAATCCCCCAAATTTTTCTTTGATTTTGAGAAATTCGAAAATTTCCAACAAAAATAGCCCCAAATTGCTTTTGGATCGATCTGTGAATCTTGTGCGTTTTAGTAGGTTTTGATCTGTGGATCTATTGCTAAACTTGTTGATCTTGCTTACTTTGCGTTCCCATGGCCAAATTCCATTGATTTCCCCTCCGATTTGAGGTTTTTCGGGCCATTTTTCGGCCCAAAATCGCGGATTTTCGAGGCTCAACCCGCAGCAGGTTGCCCGGACCACAGCCCGGCTCAGCCGGCTCAAAAACCGGCCACCAAACAGAGCCAGCCGGCTCTCAGCCCGGCCAAACCGGCTCCCGGTCCGGCTACACAGAAAACTGAAAATTTCAAAATTTGTTTTGGCCATATCTTTTGACTCCGGACTCCGTTTTTGGTGTTCTTTGGCTCGTTTCGAAGCTACGGACAAGGCCGACGTCACCAACACGGTTGATCCATCATCTACCACCACCAAAATTCGTGGGCAAGCACGAAGCTTCTACAACAAAGGGTGAAGAACATCGACGAAAGGTATAACATTGCCAACCTTCACCTCTTGCCATTCCTTTGATAGCCATCATACCATTGTGTTTATCTTGTCCTATTGAGGGTAGCTCTTGATGATTGCTTGGGCTTTGCACATTTGCACCGTGTAGTTTCCGAGCAAAAGTTGTGCGCTAGTTCATATATCATATATCTTGTGTTGGCATAAAAAAGAAGTGGGTGTGCAAAAATAGAAAAGAGACAAGAGAAAAGAAGCAAATAGTGCCAAATCAAAAGAAAGAAAAGAAAGAAACACCACTTGCCATATCTAGTAGGAAAGCGCAAGCTCGATGAACATCTCGTAGGTGGTGCATTGTTGTGCAAATCTTGTAGCCCACCAATAAATTGCAATCGAGCTAGTAGCTCTCCTTGTACTTGTGCAACACGAGCTTATAGTCTTCGCTAGGATCATTTGGTTCTTTAGCTCACTTCTTGGTTGCATAAGTCCCATTTATCTCTCCGCGTATGTGTTTCCTATCTTTGGAGATTGACTTGTTTTGCTTTGTGATCATCGTGGTTCTCTACTTGCTTTGACAATATCTTGGTTTCCGGTTGGTTCAATTTGCTTTCCACCTACCATACCTTCCTACCAACTTTTAAGCCGTGTGTGTTTTGGAGTTTGCTTTGGATACTTGAACACAAGCATTTTCCTTTCTGATCGTTTCCCTTGGTTGTCCACGACGTCCAATACTATCTACAAGGTGAGAGGTTGTGTTCTAGTTCCTTTCCACTCCACATATATACACTTGTATTGTGAGTTGACATGTCTAGGGAGAGCGAATGCAACTATGGAGCCTATGAGGAGGACTACACGACGAGTCACATGTACTATGATGCCCCAAGCATTGAGGACATGGGGGACTACTACGACGACTACACCGACAATGACCCCCATGACATGATGGATCATCACCAAGACTTCCGCTACAACTACTCCGACTACGACTCCGACTATTCGAGCGTACACGACAAGGAGCGGTACCATGACGTCGAGCAACCTTCATCATATGGTATCGACTCCAAATACATACGAATCTACCACGACTCCGACTACACAAGCTCCAACGACAATGAGGCGCAAGTGTCTTCACATGCCTCATCACATGGTACCAACTTCGACTACAACGACATGGTGGACCGCCACTACTACGACTACCAATCCGATGACATGGTGGAGAACGTCTACGACTACTACTCTTGTAGCATGTGCGATGACTTCGACAACATGCAAGAGGAGAGGACCCCCATCACCACCATGTTCAAGAGCGGCACCACCAAGCGTCATGGCACAACCTACTTCTATGGTTCAAGCTCAAGACGGTGCTCCGACAAGAAGACCACCATGAGTTCATCCTATGGAGCTCCATCTACTTCCAAGAGTGCCAAGCTTTGTCATTCGCCATCAACTTCAAGAAGGAGCCATGACAAGGCCGTCGCCAAGAGCGACAAGCTTCGACATTCTTCTTCAACAACAAGAAGGCGCCACAAGAAGGGCATCGACAAGGCCAAGCTCCAAATTGTCAAGGATGCCATCGACAAGTATGCCAAGAGCCTACGTCCTTTATCTAGCTCATCAAGGCGCCACAAGGAAGATGCCAAGGTGGACCACAACATGTCACCAAGCTCTAGTGGAAGCTCCAAGACAAGGTCGCCAAGGCAACAAGCACGCCGACGCCAACATGAGGAGAAGCATCCGCATGACTTTCGGCGACACCCCTCCACTCAAGAGCGTCAACGTCGACATGAGAAGAAGACGGCGACAAAGGCACATTCTATGGTGTCCCCTAGTGCTACCACTTCAAGTGCGCCAACAAGAGCTCCAAGGACCACCTTCGGCGAATTGCCAAAGTTTGAGTCTTGGATTGACGAGATCATGGCCAACTTCGACAAGTTCGTCGAGCAATGGTTAAGGTCACGTCGACACCGCAAGAAGCATGGCAACACTTGTGAGGCCACAACCAAGATGGCGCCCTTCTCAAGCACTTCTCTTGATATGACGTCTACACCAAGCGCCATCACCACATTGGCCCCCATATGGGAAAATGAAGATCTTCTATGTGACAATTGCCAAGGCCAAGACCATGATCCACGAGAATGTCGCAATCTCTTGTGCCCACTATGCAATAGAAGAGGTCACATGTTGTGGGAATGCCAAGTTGGTGAACAAGACGGTGACCAAGATGGCGAGAAGACGGTCGAGCATGGGATTTTCCCTTCGACCAAGGAGGCGAGCATGGAGAATGCTATCACCTATGACCATGGGTCAAGTGATGATGATGCCGAGCATGGGATGCTCCCTTCGGCAATGGAGTCAAGTGATGATGCCTACACTATGGCATTGACCATTGGAGGCGAGATGGTTGAGGAGGTTGAGCATGGGAGTTTCCCTTCAACCTTGGAGGCGTATGGAGATGAGGAAATCGAGCCTATCCCTATGAGCTTGACTTATGGGAAGGTACCAATCCTATGTGAGAATGAGAGCCACTTAGCCCACTTGAGTGAGAGTGAGAGTGAGTTGAGTGCCTCCACCATATGTGAGTTTGAGTGCTTTCACTTTGAGGGAATGAGTGATACACCACTTGAGTTGAGAGAGGTAGTTGATAGGTCTTGTGAGGCCATTTCGATTTCTAACAACTTAACCTCCACCTCTAGTCTGTTTTCTCATTGTGTGCTAGGTTCCATGGATGTTGAGACGCCACTCCTCGACATGATGGTGCCTCAAATGGAGAAGATGTACATGGAGGATGATGATGATGCCACCCCATGTCTACTTCAAGATGAACAAGTCGGCTATATGGAAGCCCATACTACTTCAACACCTACTTCACATGAGCGGGACTTCAAAGGTATGGGTGTTGATGTGACCATGATCCCGCTAGTGGACATGATGAACTATGATTGTTTGCATGCTATGGATGACTCTATTGATGTCACATATGATTCGTTCTTATTCCCATGTGAGACTTTGTCTAAAACCAATGTTGATCATGTGGAATCACCTATTTGTGATGATTTTGCCATGAGCATGCCTTGTTTTGAGTGTTTTCACTTTTCTCCCATTGTTGCATGCAACATGTTGAACAATTTCTCTTTCACATGTGTTGCTTGCACTAATGTTGAATTGCTTGATAATGAGATTGCCCCCATAGCTTTCTCACATTTTGGAGATGTTTCATTTTCTATTATGGACCTTGTTCCATCCTTCACTTTGCATAGTGACTATCCACATATGTCATATTTCCCAATTGATTTTTGTGTGGTTGGTGATGTGCAAATGAAGAGACGCGTCATGATGGATGATGTGTTCATATACCGTGCACATAACTTCTTCATATGTTGTCTTGTGTGTGCCGGTAAACGCATGATAATGTCAAACTCAATTGAGCATGAGTTGACAATAAGAGCTCTTGAGAGCATATATGTGAGTTGTGAAACAAATCCAACTCTAGAATCTTTCTCATGTTTTGCATCAAACAAGTTGACCAATTTTTCTTGCTTTTGGTTTGTTTGCAAACATGTTTGTGATATTGGTTTCCCCTATGTCAAGAATCCTTGATCTTTCATATGAATGATTTATGTGTTGCAACAAATGCAGAGAAATTGCTTGTTTGCGACCATAATGACATTTTGTGCATGTCTTGTCATGAGTTTATTGGTTTCTACAAAATTTGTGTTGCAACAAATATGTTGAAAACTTGCTCTTTCATGTGCTTTGTTTGCCACCATGTTGATATTTTAGACATTCTTCATTATGTGTTTTTGCCAAACTCTTCGCTTATTGCATCAAGGATGATGACAACTTGTTCTTTCCCATGCCTTGTGTGTAATAATGATCATACGATTCCAAATGAGATTCCTAGATGGCTTCCTCATATTTTTATGGAGTTTTTGTGTTTCCAAATTTTGAAGATGTTCCATTGGATTGCTTGTACATTGACCTTGCACTTGCACTACCTTTTCATATTCTTGTGTTGTGCTAACGGTGCTATGATAAAGAATGGACATGTCATTGTTGATATGCTCCTCTTTCTTGCACACACATGGTTTGCTTGGTCTTTGGTGTTTGTAGGCATGGTGAATTCCAATTCTTCGACAACACATCTACCTCCTTTACATGCTGATGAAGAGCAAGAGTAGAGGATGACTCTTTTAAAAGGGAGGGGAGATGATGTAGTGCAACCTACCCTAAGCAACCCAACATATCCCAAGTCATCATTGAGCTTAAAGGTGAACTCTCTCCTATACGAGATTCCATTCCGTGCCCCTTTGGATGGTATACTACGTGAGCATCTACCCCTTTGTTATGCTAGGTATCACTGATGAGTACGGGCATCCGGGAAGATGCCGAGGAAGCCCAAGACTCAAGTTCATCCAAGGCGTACGCATGGAAGAGGAGGAGAAAGCATCAAGATGACGAAGAAGAAGAAGTGGGCAAAATCTGCCTGGCCGGCCCCCAGCCCGGCTCAGCCGGCTCCCAGGCCGGCTAACCAGCTGAGGCGGCCGGCCCCCAGCCCGGCCTCCAGCCCGGCCCCCAGCCCGGCTCCCAGCCCGGCTGATGTAGCCCAGCCTACGGCGTCTATACCAAGTAGCCCAATGACACGAGCAAGGCTCAAAGCTATACATGCTAAGGTGAATTCACTCATATCTATGTGTGACATTGATACCCACTTGAATGGTTTGCTACTTCATTCCGATACCTTGTGTGTGCTCAGCTACGGTGGACCTGAAGACCCCTTTGAAGATGGCCAAGGACGCGCCGAAGATGGACAAGAAGACGATGGAGAAGAAGACAAGAAGATGGAGCAGAAATCCCCAGGCGGCGGTACTACCGCTGGGATAAGCGGTACTACCGCCCCTGGCCCAGTCATCCCGAGCCACCCCCACGCCAGCGGTACCGCCAGCGGTACCGTCCGGTACCGCGAGCGTGGGATGGACGCGCGCCCACCTCAGCGGCACCGATCGCCACCGCCACATGCTACCGTCGAAACCCCCTCTCGGAGGTCTTGTCCGGTACCGCCAGCGGTACCAGCGGCGGTACTGGTCAGTACCAGGGACGTGGGATGCGTGAAGCCCGCCCGCACTGGCGGTACCACCGGCTAACCAGGGTACTACCGCCAGTGCGGGAGCAGATTCGTCAGTTCGGCCACGAAACCTTATCCGTTCGTCCTCCTTGTTGCTTGGACTATTTAAGTGACCCCATTGACTAGATCTAGGGTTAGACTATGATTTGGGAACTAAAGTAGAGACTTGCTCCTTCTTCCAAAGTGTCTCTTTCCTCCTATGGAGATGAATCAAGACCTCCACATGTGGAGATGAACCAAGGCCTCCTCTTGAGGAGAAGATCCCTGTGTGGATACCAAGGCTTCCGCTTGTAGTTGCGATTACTTGCTAATCTTCCCTCTTTGAGTGGCTAGATTGGATTGGTTGGATTGACCAATTGGACAAACAATCCTAAGAGTAAGGTGTGCTTGGGAGAGGAGGATTGGGGGCTGCCCTCGGGGATTTGTTACCAATCGAGTCTTGCCGGGTTTCTACTTGCTATTTACCCTTGTGTGTTTGATTTCCCCTCTTTTGCGTTCTTCGTTCTTCGCGTGTTCTTCGTGTTCATCTTTCCCTCCGCACAAATCCGTGAAAATCGGGACCAACCCGCATCATATGGTATCAGAGCTCTACGTTGACACGGATTTGTTTTGTGTTTCCACCAAAATCCACCAAATTTTTCTTCGTTTTTGAGAAATTCGAAAATTTCCACCAAAAATAGCCTTGCCTTGATTCGAGCCGATCTGTCGATTCGTTGCGTTTTTGGTAGTTTTTGTCCATGGATCTGTTGCTTTAGGACCCCCTCCACCTTTGTTTGCGTTCCCTAGCCTTAATTTTGCCAATTTCCCACGGATTCGAGGAAATTTTGGACCGCAAATTCCCCAAAATCGAGTCAAACTCGAGCAGATTCAACTGCAGCGGTACTACCGCCGGGTTAAGCGGTACTACCGCCAGGGCCAATTTTTGCAGAAATTTTTCTTTTCCTCGGTTCGTTTTGGCATTTCCTCTTTGGTTTGAGTCCTTTCTTGGTGTGCTCTACGTCTACGACATCTACAAGCTTCCGCAACCACGCATCATCAACGCCAAGCGACGACGCCACCAAGGACTCGACATTTCCCCCACCATCATTTCCGTTGTGAGCCCTTCTTCCTTTCGCGCAACTTAACCTATTGGACTAGCTCGGTGATATTGCGAGGCATTGCACGTGTTGAGTGTTTGTCTTCAAGTATTGGCGAGTGTGTATCGTTAGAGAGCTTGGCACTAGCAAAAGAGAAGGAATCATCATCAAAAAGCAAAAATCAAAAAAAAAAGAGAGAAAAGAAAGAATCAAGTGGTGCCAAGTTTCATCTCTTGTAGGTTGCGACAAAGCTAAGACCGCCAAAGTGAGTGTGAGTGTTTACTCTTGTGCAAATCCGTTGCCCACAAAAAGCAATTGAGCTAGCGTCCTTCTTGTGTTGGGTGACAATTGAGCACGTAGTCTTCGTTAGGTTCCTTTCGCTTCGAGTGCTCGCTCTTTTGGTCGCACAACCCCATCATTTCACTTTTGTGTGTGTTTCCTTATACTTTGTGGTTGGTGTTCTTTGGTGATTTGGTCATTGTGGATTTTCTCTACCTTTGACAATATACTTGTCGCGGGTTTGCTTGTTTCGTTTGCCACTTCATAACTTCCTATCCTCATAAGTGTGTGTGTTGGGTGTTAGAACCGGATACTCTCCTCTCAAGCCACATTATACTTGGGATATAGTTTGTCTTGGTTTTCCTTACCGCACATCTCACTTGTTTCTTGAGAAAATGTTTAGGGGAAGTACAAACGGAAGCTCAAGCTCGGAAGAGGAAATCCATGGTGAAGTTCAAGGTGATCATGCCTATGTTACACTTGACGAGTTCGTTGGTATTGGACACCTTCTTCGTGATGGCTTATGCCACTATGAACGACGTCGTCAAGCTATAGAAGCCAACTTCAACAACCGCATGCATGCGCAAGAAGCGTCTATGGAGCGAGTGACCGAAGCTATCAACAACCTTGTGCAACATCGCTCTTCTCCAAGCTCGCGCCGCACAAGGCACACCTCAAGGTCGACACAAGCGCGTCATGGACGTCAAGGCCCTCACCAAGAAGATCCGCCAGAAGAACATCAACATGACCCAAGGCATACGCGTCATGGTCTTCGTCAAAGTGCACCACAACATGATCTTCAAGATAACCCAAGGCGCGACGGTCATGAACGACGTCGTCTTCACGTGGAACATCCACTATCTTCTCGCGTGAACAATGCCAACGCGCATCAAGAGCTTCAATGCCCAAATGGGGAACCTCATGAACGATTACCTTCACCATCACCGCAACGACGCGATCATCATGACCCATTGGCTAATGGCAATGGCGTCCCTGGTGCGAATGACTTTGGAGAACAAGGACGTCGTCTCCGTCATCACCCAAGACCACGCCATCACAATCATGACCATGCGAACGATAACGAACAATCTTCTCCTCAACACGAGCATCTTCATCGTCATGAGCGCCAAAATCGTCATGAACATCACGAGCATCATCGCTCAAATGGTGGACGCCATGAACGTACTCCTTCACCATCACCTCAACCTAGAGATCGTCGAGCCTCTTTGGCACCCATATGGCACGAGGAAGAACGCTTACGCGACAATTGCCAAGGACATGACCACGATCCACGAGAATGTCCCAATCTCTCGTGTCCACTATGCAATGGCAATGGCCACATGATGTGGGAGTGCACAAATGGAGATAAGGACGACGAGAGGATGGTCGAGCATGGGATTTTCCCTTCGACCACGGAGGCGAGCATGAGCAATGCTATCACTTCGGTGGATGCATTGAACGAGGATGCCCAAACTATGGCATGCACTTTTGGAGGAGATAAGGTCGAGAAGGTTGAGCATGGGAGTTTCCCGTCAACCTTGGTGGCGTATGGAGATGAGGAAACCGAGCCTACCCTCATGTGCTTGAGTGATGAAATGGTACCAAACCCATGTGAGCATGAGAGCCACTTAGCCCACTCGAGTGAGAGCGAGAGTGAGTTGAGTGACCCCACCATATGTGAGTTTGAGTGCTTTCACTTTGAGGGAATGAGTGATACACCACATGAGTTGAGAGAGGTAGTTGATAGGTCTTGTGAGGCCATTTCGATTTCTAACAACTTAACCTCTACCTCTAGTGTGTTCTCTCATTGCGTGCTAGGTTCCATGGATGACGAGACGCCCCCTCTTGACTTGATGGTGCGTCACATGGAGATGATGTACATGGAACATGATGATGATGCCACCACATGTCTACATAATGATGAACACGTCAGTCACATGGACTCGACTATTCCTTCAACACCTACCTCAAATGAGCGGGACTACAAAGGTATGGGTGTTGATGTGACCATGATCCCACTAGTGGACATGATGACCTATGATTGCTCGCATGCTATGGATGATTTACTTGCCCCATCATATGAGTCTTTCTTATTCCCATGTGATACGTTGTTTGAAACCAATGTTGATCATGTGGAATTACCTATTTGTGATGATTTTTCCATAGACATGCCTAGTTATGAGTGTTTCCAATTCTTTCCCGTTGTCAACTCAAACATGACGAACAATTGCTCTTTTCCAATGTTTGCTGACAACAATGATCACGCTTTCCGCATGCTTTGCAACAAATGCTTGCAATTTTCTCCCATTGATGCATGCAACATGTTGAATAATTTCTCTTTCACATGTGTTGTTTGCAACAATGATAACATTCTTGATAATGAGATGGCACCCATAGCTTTCTCACATTTTGGAGATGTTTGGTTTTCTTTTAGGGACCTTGTTCCCTCCTTCACTTTGCTTAGTAACCATCCACATATGTCATATGTTTCAATTGACTTTGATGTGTTTGGTGATGAGCAAATGAAGAGTCACGTCATGATGGATGATGTGTTCGTATACCATGCGCACAATTTCTTTCTTTGGGTTTTGGTGTGCATTGAGCTTCATGATAGAATGTCAACCTCCATGGACCATGAGTTGACAACACGAGCTCTCGAGAGCATACATTTGAGTTGTGCTTCGAATCCAACTCTCAAATCCTTCTCATGTTTTGCATCAAACAAGTTGAACAATTGCTCTTACTTATGGTTTGTTTGCAATCATGATGTTGCTTTTGGTTTCCCCAATGACAAGCGTGTTTCTTTGATCTTTCACATGGATGACTTATGGGTTGCCAAGAATATGATGAACAATGGTTCTTTCAAATGGCTGGTTGGCAACCATAATGACATTTGGTGCATGTCTTGTCATGAGTATAATGGGTTCTCCCAATTTGGTGTGGCAACAAATATGTTGAAAACTTGCTCTTTCATGTGCTTTGTGTGCCACCACGATGATATTTTGGACATTCTTCATTGTGTGCTTTTCATGGAGTTTTTGTGTTCCCACATTTTGAAGATGTTCCAGTGGATTGTTTACACTTTGACCTTGCACTTGCACTACGTTGTCATATTATTTTGTTGTGCTAACGGTGCTATGACAAAGAATGGACATGTCATTATTGATATGCTCCTTTTTCTTGCACACACATGGGTTGCTTGGTCTTTGATGTTTATAGGCATGGTGAACTCCAATTCTTCGACAAGGTCTAAACATCTACCTCCTTGCCATGGTGATGAGAGAGAGTCGAGGACGACTCTTTTTAAAGGGGGGGAGATGATGTAGCCCAGCCTACGGCGTCTACACCAAGTAGCCCAATGACACGAGCAAGGCTCAAAGCTATACATGCTAAGGTGAATTCACTCCTATCTATGTGTGACCTTGATACCCACTTGAATGGTTTGCTACTTCATTCCGATACCTTGTGTGTGCTCAGTTACGGTGGACCTGAAGACCCCTTTGAAGATGGCCAAGGACGCGCCGAAGATGGACAAGAAGACGATGGAGAAGAAGACAAGAAGATGGAGCAGAAATCCCCAGGCGGCGGTACTACCGGTACTACCGCCCCTGGCCCAGTCATCCCGAGCCACCCCCACGCCAGCGGTACCGCCAGCGGTACCATCCGGTACCGCGAGCGTGGGATGGACGCGCGCCCACCTCAGCGGCTCCGATCGCCACCGCCACATGCTACCGCCGAAACCCCCTCTCGGAGGTCTTGTCCGGTACCGCCAGCGGTACCAGCGGCGGTACTGGTCAGTACCGGGGATGTGGGATGCGTGAAGCCCGCCCGCACTGGCGGTACCACCGGCTAACCCAGCGGTACTACCGCCAGTGCGGGAGCAGATTCGTCAGTTCGGCCACGAAACCTTATCCGTTCGTCCTCCTTGTTGCTGGGACTATTTATGGGACCCCTTTGACTAGATCTAGGGTTAGACTATGATTTGGGAACTAAAGTAGAGCCTTGCTCCTTCTTCTCAAAGTGTCTCTTTCCTCCTATGGAGATGAATCAAGACCTCCACATGTGGAGATGAACCAAGGCCTCCTCTTGAGGAGAAGATCCCTGCGTGGATACCAAGGCTTCCGCTTGTAGTTGCGATTACTTGCTAATCTTCCCTCTTTGAGTGGCTAGATTGGATTGGTTGGATTGACCAATTGGACAAACAATCCTAAGAGTAAGGTGTGCTTGGGAGAGGAGGATTGGGGGCTGCCCTCGGGGATTTGTTACCAATTGAGTCTTGCCGGGTTGCTACTTGCTATTTACCCTTGTGTGTTTGATTTCCCCTCTTTTGCGTTCTTCGTTCTTCGCGTGTTCTTCGTGTTCATCTTTCCCTCCGCACAAATCCGTGAAAATCGGGACCAACCCGCATCACCGGCTCAGCCGGCTCCCAGACCGGCTTTTGAGATTAGAGTAGAGCTAGACTCCTTCTCTCAAAGGTCTCCTTCCTCCCCTTGTGGGGATGGTTCCTCCCCTAGTGGAGAAGATCCCTACGTGGATTCAAGACCTCTACTTGTAGTTTGACTACTTGCCAATCTTTCATCTTCGGGTGACTTTATTGGAGCGGTTCGGTTGACCGTTGGAGAAACAACCATCCAATATCCCTTCTTGTGTCTACTTGCAGATCTCCCACCTTCGTGTGGATTCTATTGGGCCGGTTGGACCGACCGGTAAGGGAAACGGTTCTTGTATCTTGTGTGTGTTCTTGTGTTCTTGGTGTTCTTCCTCGTGTTCTTCGTGTTCTTGAGTGAGTTCGTCCTTCCCACCGTCAATCCGTGAAGATCGGGCCACCCTAGAGGTCTTTTCCTCATCAGAGGCGAGGGAGGAAGTGGAGCCATCAAGGAAGAGATATTCAATTCGGACTGACAGAAGTCCCGAATTTGCAACAGCCAAGGATTCTTCATACGAAGTCCAAATAATGCAACGAAGCACGGGTTGGAAAGGAAATTACAAATACTTTCCAATGGGTCCAACCCCAAGTACCGGTTCGACTCGTACAAGGCTCCGTGACCTAAACAAGTCGACGGTCGTTTCTGTCAGTTTCCAAATAGAGTCCTTTTAAGTTAGGAAAGTTAGAGATACGATTGATTTCGGGTCCAACCCTAAGTTGGACGTCCAGTAGCCTTTATACAGGCTTGTAATTCGTGGCTTTGAGGTTAGACCACGTTTTGATTAAACCCTAGATTAGATTGCTAAAGCATTCATCTATCAGAATTCCCTTTTGTTTCGATCGGGATTTCACCCCTCCACTTTGTTGCGATCTGGAGGTTCTTGTTACCAAAGTTTGAGTGTGATCTGTTGTTCCACTGGGAATCAGTAGATTGCAAAAAACCGCTTCGTGGTCGGCGGCTACGTTGCAACCGGTGTGAGGCGTCGCGAATATCCATTGGGTTGAAGAGCTGTTGCATTGGCAACAGGGGAGCAGCCGGAGAGTTCGTCGGATTCTCGCAAGTTATCTTCCACCATCATCCATCCACCCGCAGCTCACTGAGAAGATCGGGCCACCCCTCATCATCTTGGTATCAGATTTCCAGCGTTTACTCGGTGAGCATCCACAAATCCATTCCCGTAGATTTACTGTTTTTCGTCCTATACAGAAAAAAGCCCCACAAAAATATTAGGTTTAGATTTCGCCATAGCCCTAGATTGCATCGGTTTACAAGTTTTAGTTGCTGGTCGTTTATTTTCCTTTGCCTAGCTTGTTCTTGTCCGAGTCATAGAAGTCTAGGTTCTGGTTTGTGTCTTCGTTTACACGTTTGCGTCGGAGTCTAAACAGAAAAATACCAAAAAAAAAATTCAGTTCGGTTTCGAGTCGGAATATCCGATTGCCTCGTGACTCGGAATATCCGATTTGCTTTTCCTGTAATTTTCGAGTTCTTGATCCGAGTCCATATAGAGTCCTTTTCCTGTCCGTTTTGCAACCCTAGCAAGCCTTTCTTTTGGTGTAGGAACTTACCTACGAGACTAGCATATTCTTTGCTCTAGGGCTGCTCAATTAGGCAAATTTCTCGCGGTGCGACAAGTTGTGGACTGTCCGAAGGGAGAGAGAAAAAAGTCAATTTTTACTGTGCTTCGAAAGTTGACTACTTTGCTGTTTGGGTAAAATAGAAAAGAAGTATAAAAAAAAATATAAGAGAAAAGAGAACTTGGAAAAGAAGCTGAAATTTGTGGACTGTGGAGCTGTTTTTCGTGCTATTGGATACTAGTAGAGTTGAGCAATCTTGTGCCCTTATACTTTGAGCTTTTGCTAGTGTCTCTCTTGTGCATTGCGACACTCTTGTTTCATAGTTGCTTTGCCCTGTTTATCTCCACCGTGTGCGTTTCCTGAGTGTGTCATACGATCAGCACTAGGATTTGTAAATTGGTGTAGTTAGGTATCCCTACCAAGCTCCACTAAAATACCCTGGCTTTGTTGTGTGACGCTCTTGAGACCCATAATATTCGCTTCACCCCAGCCGTGCACGTTTCAGTCCCTACGTGTGGTAAGCTTTACTATTCACTTTGGAACGGTAAGATCCACGATTTCTTTCGGTTTTTGAGTGAGTTGAGAGTTTTCCACATACATATTTCTATCTATACTTGTGTGCACTAATCATGTCTTCAGACGAAGAGATGGATAGCGTGGTGAGACAACGGAAGGAAGGCACTGCAGCTGTTTCTTAGCGAGAGTATGAGGCTCTTCGTGATCATTTGTCTCGGCAGTTCAGCAATCAGTGTGACAAGATACAGACAGATTTGGCGGCCACAGATGTCAAGCTTGAGAATGTTCTTCAAACAGCTAATAATTCTGCGGCTACACTCCAGACTATACAAGCTAATCTTGACACTTTGACTCATGCTATGCGTACGTTGACACAGCGGCACGACCAGCCAGCTGATGATGCTAGTGCTCATGGTAATCATGGTGAAGACATTGATGCTGAGGAGGAGGAGGAGGAGGAGGAGCCTGCTTATGTACCTCCTGCTCGACATGGACCACAACCTCCTGCTAGAGGTAGAGGTGCCGCACCGCCTGGTAGGGGTTTTGCTCCTGTTGGTGCGCGCCGTAATTTGGGCCATAATGTTGGTCATGCTGCCAATGGAGACGATGATGTTCTCGGGAAACCAAAATTCAGCATTCCAAAATTTGAAGGTTCTATTGACGTGGAAGAGTACATCAATTGGGAGCTGAAGATGGAGAAATTATGGCGTTTGCATGACTACACTGAAGATAGAAAGGTCAAGCTTGCATCTTCTGAATTTGATGGCTATGCTATGCTATGGTGGGACGGACTTGTGACGGCGAGGCGTGATGCTAATGATGTGCCCATTCTTTCTTGGCAAGAGATGAAGGCCGAGATGCGTCACCGTTTTATTCCTCGTAATTACATCCGTTCTTTGTATGATAAGTTGCAGAATTTGAAGCAAGGCAACCAGTCCGTTGATGAGTACTACAAGGAGATGGAGATGATCATGCAGCGTGCTAAAGTGCGAGAAGAACCTGAACAAACTGTGAGGACCCCGGATTAGCTATCCGAGATACTCGTTATGTTTCCTGCAACAATCCCATGATCAGTCTGTTGTTGCACATAACTCGAATTGGCATCACAGGACATCATAAATACCGAATAAATATACTTACGTGATTGAAGTCATAAGCTTCAACGGGTACTTGCAGCGGAAATCACCAAATAACGTGGATCCCAAGTCATTCGCCTTAACCCTACAGGCAGCTGACTGGGAAGCGCCCTAGTTCGCAAAGACGCCAGTGAACTCCTCTTCTTCGAACTGCTCCTCGTTAAAAATCTGGCTAAGACAATAGCCAGGGACGAAACCATTATGAGTACATTTGATTGTACTCGCAAACTACCCCAACTTGAGCATCCACTAGTTTTGATAATCTTTAAAACCTTTAGTTTTAGAAAAACATCTCTATATCATTATTGAAAAAGAGAAGAGTAGATTTTATATCCTTGTTGAAGGCAAAATATTTTGAAAAGTAGTTTCTCAATATCTTGGTTGGAAACAAACCCTTTGGAAAAATAGTTTTCTCACCATGTTTGTTGAAAAAGGGTAAGAAGTCTTTTTAAAACCTTTTTCTCGAAAATATACCTTTAGTTGAAAAGGTAAGAAATCTCTTTTAAAATTTTTCCTTGAAGATCACCATCTTGTCCGTTTCTCCAAAACTCTTCCTTTTCCGATCATAGCCCCTTCAGGGTCACTTATTTTCCAGCAACCTCATACTACCCCTTCGGTACAGTTGCATAAAACAATCTCCACTTCATTTTCCTTTCAAACTCAAAACTTTGTAAAACTTGCACATGGCCTTAGGACAGCCTCCCAACTGTCCATATCCGAGGACTCGGCTATTCGAATAGTTTTACCCTCTGCAGAGGTAGCACGCTTTTCTCACACCCATCCGGTCACTCATCGTGTCAGCCATGTCCCGCCATACCAGGGGTATGCGAAGTTGAGTTCCCGGCCATAGCCTGTCCTTTGCTCATGCTAGTATAGGACCCTGCCTCTACGACACTTTCCATCGACACTTAAATCCTCAGAAACTAAGTGTGAGGACTCGTAGTTCTGCCCGGCGGACCCAAGGGAGCCCTTCAATCCTCTTTCTCCAATACACTTATACCGACTTCCGGTAGACTTCACTTAAGAGGACCCAGGTCAGGGGGTAGGTCCTCAGACCATCCCCTCATGGAACGAGGTTATCCTCGTTATTGAGGCATCCAGTACTAACACGAGCAAATTATATGACTACGCCCTTTCCCATATGTGGGTAAATGTGGTCGCACAGGTTATCGGCTGGTAGTCATAGTACAAAGACACAATGTGCATTTTTCATAAACATCACCAAACTCCATTTCTCCACTTCCATACCGACATCCCGGTATACCATATTTTATCCACGGATTCGAAAAAGGAGTTTTGAATAATCAATGTTTTTCCCATCCTATAGTTTTATATAAACAATCTGATACTTCTACATAGGGTGGCAAAATAGTTTTTCATATACTTTTGAAAAGGCTTTCAAAATCATTTCCAATTTTCATAGCAAAATACTTTTAACCAAAACTTGGGTGGATCGTAATCTCACCAAAAGATTTTTATAAAAGGCTTTTGAGTAAAAACAAATACATTTAGAAATTACTGCACACTACTAACACCTCTATATCGGGTGTCTCACTAATGAACCTGTATTTTGTAAAAGGGTTTTCCAAATCATAACTTTAGTGGCAAACACCACGTAAATCACTTATGCTTCTTATACGTAAAACCTGTGAATCAAAATAGATGTATATAGATGCAAGCTCAGTGAAGTAGCTTGCCTTGCTCAACAAAGTGGTACTGGTCCTGATCTTCTGGTTCAACAAAACCTCCTTCCTCGATGAATCCGTCAACGGTATCGTCTAAACGTTAAACAAGCAAAACAAACAATCACTACACTAACTCAAGCATCAACACAACCTTACAATCACAAATGCTATAAATAGCCACTGGATACATCAAGCAACACAATGTGGTTTTAATTTACTTGAATTTATCAGTTTTTTAGTTACTCCCTAAATATGGCAGAACTGGTTGTACACTGTTTAATTCACCATTTATTCTAGGTTGGTCACAAAAATCCAAACTAAGCCTCTATGGATAGCTACTGATGTGTAGAAGACAACCCAATTGGATTGAGGTCATTTGGGGTTATCAAACTCTCTACACAAAAGCTTTAATCAAGAAACTTATTACTCAAGTTTTAGCTACCATTTAATTTATGTTGCTTTAGAAATTAAATCCTTTTTGGGGTGACTAACCTTGGCTAAATGTGATCTAACAAAATTGGTTTTAGCTCAATTGGATTTACCATTAATTTTCTATAATTGTTTTAGTCCAGAAAGGCTTTCTTCTAATTAATCTGATGCTAATTAATTAATAAAGATCAGTTAATTCTACCAAAATTAGGAGAGCTAAAAGATGACAGTACCAAGCTAACAAAATTGGTTTCAAGTTATTTGGACTAATATAACTCCAGAAACAAATAGTTTGGTGTTTTAAACCTTCTGGAGCACTTTTATTAATACACTTTTAGTGTTCAACCAAATGAGATGAGACCACTTTGGTGAGTTAAATAATTTCATAAGCTTTCCAGATCATTTGAGTTTGATTTATTTGGATTCCTAAATCGCGAGATATTGAATTTCAAAGTTCATACCAGTACTGAAATCCTTCTGGAATTTAATTTAGAAAATCTAATTGATTTGGATAATGTTGAGAAATATGACATGTGGGGCCTACACGTCAGTGACTCAACGGGAAAATGTTCCCGCGCTGGAAAAGTTTAAAATGCTGACGGGTGGGTCCCGCTTGTCGGTGTCTTAACGAGACGAAGCGGTATGCTACCGTTGGATTTAAATCCAACGGCCGAGGTTCTATCGCATCGGCGACTACCGGAGCACGACGGTGCCGTGGCTCCGGCGACGGCGAGGTGGGTCAAGGGCTCGGGTAGATGCGGCGAGGCTGTGATCGACGGCGGAGGCTCGGGGAAGGTCGCTGGAGGACTGGTGCTTGCTGGGGAGGTCTGGTTCATCGGCGGCGAGCTCCGCAGCTTCCTCGGCCGTGCTCCAACTCCGGCGAGTCCCCTGCGTCGCTTCTGGGCACGAAACAAAGAGGGAGTGAGTGCGGGAGGGTGCGGTGGTAATGGTGAGGCTGTTGCGGTGCAGAGAAGAGAGAGGGGGAGAGCAGCACGGCGCGGCCGTGATCGACCTCTTCTTCGGTGCGGCAGTGCACAGCCGAGCTTGTGCACGGTGGCTGTGGTGGCGTGCTCGCCCTCCTGGCGATGCACGGGTGTGAGGGGTGTGAGGGGGAGGTGCTGGCGATGTGTGGAGAAGAGAGGGGGTGCGGGGTGGTTTTTATAGCGGGTGGAGCTTGCGGTGTTCCATGGCACGGTGGCGTAGAGGGGGTAGGAGAGATGCGGGGTCCGTCTGGAGGTGTCTGGGAGGTCGCTGGAAGCTAGGGGGTGCTGCAGAGGTGGTCGGCTGGTCGGGGGGAGCAGAGGTGGCGCGCGAGCTCCGGTGCCGTGCTCTGTTCGCCATGGCGTACGGCGAGCACGGGCGCGTGCACTGGAGGCGGTAGGGTGTGGTAAGGTTCACCGAAGGGGGCTGTGGTGCTCGTGGGCGTTGCGGTGAAGCAGGTGGAACACGAGGGGCAAGGTGGAGCAGTGCGGAGGCGTGCGGTGCTCTCCGTTGACCTTGGTGTCGCCATGACGCGCGGCGCGCTCTGGCACGTACGGTGTGCACGCAAGAGGGCTTCTGCGGCGGTGCGGTCCCGTCGGGCAGGAGCAGAGGGATGCGTGGAGTGCGGTGGACACGGCGCGGCGTCGCCTCCGCGTCGCGTCTGCTCTCTCCACGGAGACGACCCGTGCGGCAGAGCTCTGAGGACGGCAATGGCGTGGAGCTTCGGCTTGCCTCCTCTAGGGTCAACGAGCGCGTCTCTTCATCGTCCTTCGAGTGAGTGAGGTGAGGTGAGGGAGTGGAAACACTAATGGCACGGGATTGCACCGAATTAAGCTCGAATTTTGGATTGGATTTTCGGGTTAGGGAAGAACACAGTGGTGATCAGCAGGTGTTCGATCTAATTCCTGAACCAAGTCCAAAATTTAATTTTCTGAAATTCCTTTTTATGGTTTGCTTCAAAATGATTTGCCAAGGTTTGTGGTACCACTGGGGTATTTATTCTTAAAGTGTATCTTGGTGTTTTTGATGATTTCCAATGTTAAAGAAACATTTTGAATTTTGAAAATAGAATTTAGAATACAATTTAAATTAGGGAGAGAGAGAGAAAAGTTTTAAGGATGAAAAGAGAGGGGTCACATTCTCTCCACTGAATTTTTGTTTGGAAGCAATTTCTCCCTTTGAAATATTTTTGCGTCACAAACTTAATAACCCCTAAAGGTTAAAGAAGGGATTTTGGAATTTGATAAATTGAAATATCTTTGTAATTTGGGAAAGTAGATACTTTGAGGAGAGAGTAATATGATAATGAGATGGTTATTATTGCATCTCATTCCTGGACTTTGGGAGATAAAATAATTGTTATAGCAAAATAGAGATATAGATAGGGAGGGAGATTAAATAAGACCCTTTTCTTTTAGTTGGTGTTTTTATTGGGAGTGTGTGAATAATCAAGTCACCTTCCAATTGTTGTCTGGGGTGTTTTAATGCTTCAAGCACAGTTGAATAATTATCCACACAAGCAATCAATTTTGGCAGGAAATAACAGCCAACACTAGACAACCATTTATAAATTCCTAACCAAGTTTTTTAATCACTCAGACAAGTGGTGGGGTGGTGATCAAGTATCATCCTGACAAGAATAATGTTGGGAAAAGTTCAACTCTATTTAATATTTCAAAAAGGGTTGCTAAAATAGATGGGCAACATACTTCCCACCTTTATTGTTTTTCCAAAGAATAAAAGTTGAGTTTAAGATAAGGGCTACCAATACAAGGGAAATAGCAAGGTTGGAGATAGTATATAGATCTCCATATTTTTGGAAACACAAAATTTTGAAAATACTTTTATTCTCTCAAGGAGTGGGTATTTTGGTTGTTGCTAAACAAAGCATCATTTGGGAATAAGTTGGTCCAAATAAGAGTGGAGAAGATATATGGAATAGTTTGTTCTGGTCATGACATGATGATGAGGATATATTCATGATCACGATGATTTTAAGTTCTTAAACTGGAAGGAAATATTAAGTCTGACTGATGATTATTATCAGGTGAATTTATTCCTTGTTAAAGATAATACTTTGATATCTCAGAATTATATACTATCTAAATCATTATATTATTGTTTGATTAGACTTGGCATCCGTCAGAATGGCGCCAGCGGGAGGAGAGGGAGGACGGCGAGCACAAGACACGCGACAACGGCGACCAGCAGACACGCGAGGACGACGAATAGAAGATGACTAAATGGACTACACCGCGTACAGGAAGAAATTGCATTCGTTCGACTACATGCGTGCGATGCATCCATGCATGTGCGTCACAGCCATGCCTTTTGTCCAAGTTAAATAAGTGGGGTCCAGAACTTGGGTCATGTGCGTCACAGCCATGCATGTGCATGTATCATCGATGCATGCATGAGCACCAGAAGCTGATATCGATTTATTTTAAGGAGCCACATGGAGGTGGGCCCCGGAGTGGGCCAAGCACCATACAGCTAGGAGATGGACGGACTGCAAAACGGCCCAAGACAATTTGTCCGACGCGCCGCCGCCAGGATTTCTGCGTCGCCTCCGTCTACTCCTTAATAAATAGCTAGCAGATTTATTGTAAGAGGTTAGACCACGTTTAAGATAAACCCTAGAATTCTAGATTGAACTGCGAGAAGCATTCATCTGAAATTATACATCTCCAATTCGTATCGATCTGGAGAGGTGAACAACAACTGAAGTGTGATCTGTTCTTTCCATTGGGAATTAGTAGATTGCAATTATACCGTTTCGTGGTCGACGGCTACGTGCGCAAGTGTGTGAAGTCGTGAATATCCAAAGGGTAGAGTGCTGCTGCATTGGCATCAGGGTTCTAGCGAGGAGAGTTCATCGGTGACACCAAGTTATCCACCATCCGACGAAGTGCTCAACGAGAAGATCGGGCAACCCCATATCATCTTGGTATCAGATTCTCGGGTTTACTCGGTGAGCATCCACCAATTTATCCCTAGATTAGTTTATTTTTCGTCCTATACAGAAAAAGCCCCACAAAAATATTTGTCATAGCCTTAGTTTTGCATCGATTCATCTCGTTTAGTTGCTGATCGTGTCCTTTTTGCGTATCTTTTCTTCCGATCTGAGTCTTAGTTTGTGTCTAGATATCTCCGTCAGTTTTCGTGTCGTCGGACTCGTGGTCAGTTCTGTTTCCGTCAAATCCGAAGTCGCCGTTGCGATTGCTTCGCCGCACGCGGCTCCTGGAGAAACTCTGCCGCGTGAGTTGTTTGCTTGGGCTAGATTAATTGCTGCACGTAGAGCACGACCAAGGAAAGAGAGGAATTTCTGATCGATTAAACAAACCTGCTGGTAGTTGTGCTGCCTTGCACGTGAAAAGAGCACAATTTCAGATCTCGTGTTTTGTGCACTTTGTTTTATCTCGTTGCAGCGTACACGGCAGAATCGGACCTGTTGAAAAAAAAAGAAGGAAGAGATTGGATCGGTTTGGCCTACTGCTGCTCCGATTTTTATGCACTACCAGGTCATGTCGGTCAGTAGTACTGATATTGGAGTTGTCAGTTCGTGTCTAGGTTATTTCCTTTAGGTGTTTCCTTTTCCGAGTCTTCCGTTTGATAACTTAGGTAAAAGCCTTTCTATTATTTTGCGTTTAGAACTATCCTACGAGACTAGTAAATTCTGTGCTCTTTGGGCTGCTCATTAGGATTGGAAAGTGCAAATTTCTCTTGGCAGTCTGATTCTGTTTCCTCCCGTGAGATTGTGTGGTAAAAACAAAGGAGAACAATTCGAAAATACTGTACCGTGGAGAAATAAGAGAAAAAGTGAAAAAAAAAGTGAGAGAAAAAAAATTAAGTTCCGAAATTACTGTTGCTACAGTACGCGAGAAAAAACAAAAGTGGCCAGATATTATTATATTGATCTCAATTCTACTGGGAGCATTGTTGCTGTACATAACTGCCTTGCACTAAATAGTCTGAGCAATCTTGTGCCCTTATCATTGAGCTTTTTACTAGCGTCTCTCTTGTGCTGCAACACGAGCATTATCCGGCATATATATATAATTTTTTCAGCTCATCCCTATAGTTGCAATTGCCCCATTTATCTTCACCGTGTGTGTTTCCGGGTGTTTCCGTGTCATACGATCAGCACTAGGCTTTATGAATTGGTGTTGTTAGGTATCCCAACCAAGCTCTACCATATAACCCTGCTTTGTCGTGTGACCGTTCTCATACCCTGATATTCACTTCATCACATTAGTGCATTTAGTCATCTCTACGACCGGGTACGCATTGCTATTCACTTTGGAATTTTCAGTTTACCTTTTCTTGTTGTTTTGAGTGAGTTGTGAGAGTTCCACCATACACATATTTTGTTGCCATCACGATTTTATATACTAACAATGGTTGATCCTATCAGGGAAAAGCCATTACCGTCGTATTCTTTGTGCAGTGATAAATTCTGGAAGAGGATTCTAGTGGGCTACCTACGTCAGCTCTGTTCCACTTTACCGCGGACATAGAAGGTAGCCATGCTGCTATTACACTTGATAAATGTTCTCGGTATGATTTGGTTAGTATTGAGGTGGTTGAAAATTTGCAGTTAGTTCCAACGAAACTTAAGCAACCATTTATGTTAACTACTAATGATGATGCACTTCACATTACTCTTGATGTTTCTGTTCCGTTAACCATTAATGGTCATACGGAGAGAATTTTGTGTTACGTCATTCCTCGAGCGTTTACTTGTTGTCATCTTATGTTGAGTGAAAAGTGGTGCAACAGATTTAAGGTTGATTTTGTTAGCTACTATCCTGATGTACAATTTTTTTGGACCACTAAGAAAGATTGGATAATACATGCTTCGCTTGAAAACTTTCAGAGGGTTAGGAATCAAAACCTATGCGCTCCTATAATTCCCATGACTAAATCAAGTGAACGTGTAGGCATAAAGGATGAGATATTGAGAGTTGTGGAAAATGTGAGAGTAGAAATTAAGGAGACATGTGAGGTTATTTCTACTAATGTAATCATGTCTACCTCTAGTGTTGTGTCTTGTGATATGCAGGTTGCTTTTGAAGAAAGGGAGCCACCTATAGTACAACCTGCATCACAACTTACATCTGAGGAGCATGCCATTGTTCCTAGTGTTGTTCCTTGTGCTATGCAGGTTGCTTTTGAAGAAAGGGAGCCCTCGCTAGTACAACCTGCATCACTACTTCAGGAAGATGAATCATTACCTACTACATCTGAGGAGATTGCCATTGCTATGGGTACTGATTTGGAGCTGCAGCCAACAAGCGCGACATTTTGTGAGTCTAATAATTTGTTGGTTGATTCCTGTGATATAACGAGCATACATATTTCAGCACCACGTGGTGATTTACAAATTTCGAATTATGATCATGTGGTTCTGATTACACATAAGGAAATGCTTGCTAAAATTCCACTTGATACAATTCTTTATTATATCATGCAGAGAAACCTATGAGTATGAGTTGTGCTATGAATAAGATTTCTGAAATTTCATATTTAAATTCTAGCACCTATGCCAATTGTTTCACTTTTAATTTAATTGGTGAATATAGCATGAATGATAATTTTTTGGTGGATCATATATGCATTGCTTGTGATAAAATTGCTGAAATAAAACTTGCTGTATTCAGCCATGTATGCTATGTGCGGAACTGTTTTTGTTTTGGGGCCGTACAACATATTCGAGATATTATGAAAATAGGTTCTGATCTCGTTCATATTTCTATTGTTAATAGATTCGAATCTGTTTTCTCAAATATGTGTTGTTTGTCTCAAAACTTGTTGGTTAGGTGTACTGATCCGTGCTTCACTTATACTTGCAATTTTAGTTGCGTTTTATATATTCAGATTAATCGTCGTGTCAAGCAAAATGGTTCAACATGCTATATATACATGTACTATGCGTATACGTTGTTCTTTTTGTTTCTTCCACTTTCAGCTTATACAAAGCCGCGGACGGCTTTTCTTGAAGAAAGGGAGGATGATGAGGAAATATTAAGTCTGACTGATGATCACGATATATTCATGGATCACGATGATTTTAAGTTCTTAAACTGGAAGGAAATATTAAGTCTGACTGATGATTATTATCAGGTGAATTTATTCCTTGTTAAAGATAATACTTTGATATCTCAGAATTATATACTATCTAAATCATTGTATTATTGTTTGATTAGACTTGGCATCCGTCAGAATGGCGGCGGCGCGTCGGACAAATTGTCTTGGGCCGTTTTGCAGTCCGTCCATCTCCTAGCTGTATGGTGCTTGGCCCACTCCGGGGCCCACCTCCATGTGGCTCCTTAAAATAAATCGATATCAGCTTCTGGTGCTCGCCGTCCTCCCTCTCCTCCCGCTGGCGCCATTCTGACGGATGCCAAGTCTAATCAAACAATAATACAATGATTTAGATAGTATATAATTCTGAGATATCAAAGTATTTAACAAGGAATAAATTCACCTGATAATAATCATCAGTCAGACTTAATATTTCCTTCCAGTTTAAGAACTTAAATCATCGTGATCCATGAATATATCCTCATCACATCTAGGAGTATCAGTACCACTTTTAGGTCATCCTTAACCACGTGCGACAATCCTAGCCATCTGGACCCCCGTGGACCCCGCCAAGCCATCTAGGAGTATACGTTCCCTCCTTACGTCATCTAACCCACGTGCTCCCCTCCGAGCCATCTGGGGGTATCAGTACCACTTTTAGGTCATCCTTAACCACGTGCGACAATCCTAACAATCTGGACCCCTGTGGACCCCTCCTAGCCATCTAGGCGTATACGTACCCTCCTTACGTCATCTGACCCACGTGCACCCCTCCTAGCCATCTAGGAGTATCAGTGCCACTTTTAGCTCATCCTTAACCACGTGCGACAATCCTAGCCATCTGGACCCCTGTGGACCCCTCCTTGCCAACTAGGCGTATACGTACCCTCGTTACGTCATCTGACGCACGTGCACCCCTCCCAGCCATCTAGGAGTATCAGTACCACTTTTAGCTCATCCTTAACCACGTGCGACAATCCTAGCCATCTAGGAGTATACGTACCCTCCTTACGTCATCTGACCCACGTGCACCCATCCTTGCCATCTAGGAGTATTAGTACCACTTTTAGGTCATCCTTAACAACGTGCGACAATCCTAGCCATCTGGACCCCTGTGGACCCTCATAGCCATCTAGGAGTATACGTACCCTCCTTACGTCATCTGACCCACGTTCACCCCCTCCCAGCTATCTAGGAGTATCAGTACCACTTTTAGCTCATCCTTAACCACGTGCGACAATCCTAGCCATCTGGACCCCGTGGACCCCGCCTAGCCATCTAGGAGTATACGTTCCCTCCTTACGTCATCTGACGCACGTGCACCCCGCCTAGGCATCTGGGCTATCAATACCACTTTTAGGTCATCCTTAACCACGTGCGACAATCCTAGCCATCTGGACCCCCGTGGACCCTTCCTAGCCATATAGGAGTATACGTACCCTCCTTACATCATCTGACCCACGTGCACCCCTCCCAGCCATCTAGGAGTATCGGTACCACTTTTAGTTCATCCTTAACCACGTGCGACAATCCTTGCCATCTGGACCCCCGTGGACCCCGCCTAGCCATCTAGGAGTATACGTTCCCTCCTTACGTCATCTGACCCACGTGCACCCCTCCCAGCCATCTGGGGGTACCCTCCTTACGTCATCTGACCCACGTGCACCCCTCCCAGCCATCCAGGAGTATCAGTACCACTTTTAGGTCATCCTTAACCACGTGCGACAATCCTAGCCATCTGGACCCCCGTGGACCCCTCCTAGCCATCTTGGAGTATACGTACCCTCCTTACGTCATCTGACCCACGTGCACCCCTCCCAGCCATCTAGGAGTATCTGTACCACTTTTAGGTCATCCTTAACCACGTGCGACAATCCTAGCCATCTGGACCCCCGTGGGCCCCTCCTAGCCATATTCTAGTATACGTACCCTCCTTACGTTATCTGACCCACGTGCACCCCTCCCAGCCATCTAGGAGTATCAGTACCACTTTTAGGTCATCCTTAACAACGTGCGACAATTCTAGCCATCTGGACCCCCGTGGGCCCCTCCTAGCCATATTCAAGTATACGTACCCTCCTTACGTTATCTGACCCACGTGCACCCCTCCCAGCCATCTAGGAGTATCTGTACCACTTTTTAGGTCATCCTTAACCACGTGCGACAATCCTGGCCATCTGGACCCCCGTGGGCCCCTCCTAGCCATATTCAAGTGTACGTACCCTCCTTACATTATCTGACCACGTGCACCCCTCCCAGCCATATAGGAGTATCAATACCACTTTTAGGTCGTCCTTAACCACATGCGACAATCCTAGCCATCTGGACCCCCGTGGACCCCTCCTAGCCATATAGGAGTATACGTACCCTCCTCACGTAATTGACCCACGTGCACCCCCCAGCCATCTAGGGGTATCAGTACCACTTTTAGGTCATCCTTAACCACGTGCGACAGTCCTAGCAATCTGGACCCCGTGGACCCCTCCTAGCCATCTAGGAGTATATGTTCCCTCCTTACGTCATCTGACCCACGTGCACCCCTCCCAGCCATCTAGGAGTATCAGTGCCACTTTTAGGTCATCCTTAACCACGTGTGACAATCCTAGCCATCTGGACCCCTGTGGACCCCTCCAAGCCAACTAGCAGTATACGTACCCTCGTTACGTCATCTGACGCACGTGCACCCCTCCCAGTCATCTAGGAGTATCAGTACCACTTTTAGGTCATCCTTAACCACGTGCGACAATCCTACCAATCTGGACCCCCGTGGACCCCTCCTAGCCATCTACGAGTATACGTACCCTCCTTACGTTATCTGACCCACGTGCACCCCTCCTAGCCATCTAGGAGTATCAGTACCATTTTAGGTCATCCTTAACCACGTGCGACAATCCTAGCCATATGGACCCCCGTGGACCCCTCCTAGCCATTTAGGAGTATACGTACCCTCTTTACGTCATCTGACCCACATGCACCCCTCCAGCCATCTAGGACTATCAGTACCACTTTTAGCTCATCCTTAACCATGTGCGACAATCCTAGCCATCTGGACCCCCGTGGACCCCTCCTAGCCATCTAGGAGTATACGTACCCTCCTTACGTCATCTGACCCACGTGCACCCCTCCTAGGCATCTGGGGCTATCAGTACCACTTTTAGGTCATCCTTAACCACGTGCGACAATCCTAGCCATCTGGACCCCTGTGGACCCCTCCTAGCCATATAGGAGTATACGTACCCTCCTTACGTCATCTGACCCACGTGCACCCCTCCCAGCCATCTAGGAGTATCAGTACCACTTTTAGTTCATCCTTAACCACGTGCGACAATCCTTGCCATCTGGACCCCCATGGACCCCGCCTAGCCATCTAGGAGTATACGTTCCCTCCTTACGTCATCTGACCCACGTGCACCCCTCCCAGGCATCTAGGGTATCAGTACCACTTTTAGGTCATCTTTAACCACGTGCGACAATGCTAGCCATCTGGACCCCCGTGGACCCCTCCTAGCCATCTTGGAGTATACGTACCCTCCTTACGTCATCTGACCCACGTGCACCCCTCCCAGCCATCTAGGAGTATCTGTACCACTTTTAGGTCATCCTTAACCACGTGCGACAATCCTAGCCATCTGGACCCCCGTGGGCCCCTCCTAGCCATATTCTAGTATACGTACCCTCCTCACGTTATCTGACCCACGTGCACCCCTCCCAGCCATCTAGGAGTATCAGTACCACTTTTAGGTCATCCTTAACCACGTGCGACAATTCTAGCCATCTGGACCCCCGTGGGCCCCTCCTAGCCATATCAAGTATACGTACCCTCCTTACGTTATCTGACCCACGTGCACCCCTCCCAGCCATCTAGGAGTATCTGTACCACTTTTAGGTCATCCTTAACCACGTGCGACAATCCTAGCCATCTGGACCCCCGTGGGCCCCTCCTAGCCATATTCAAGTGTACGTACCCTCCTTACATTATCTGACCCACGTGCACCCCTCCCAGCCATATAGGAGTATCAATACCACTTTTAGGTCGTCCTTAACCACATGCGACAATCCTAGCCATCTGGACCCCCGTGGACCCCTCCTAGCCATATAGGAGTATACGTACCCTCCTCACGTAATTTGACCCACGTGCACCCCTCCCAGCCATCTAGGGGTATCAGTACCACTTTTAGGTCATCCTTAACCACGTGCGACAGTCCTAGCAATCTGGACCCCCGTGGACCCCTCCTAGCCATCTAGCAGTATATGTTCCCTCCTTACGTCATCTGACCCACGTGCACCCCTCCCAGCCATCTAGGAGTATCAGTGCCACTTTTAGGTCATCCTTAACCACGTGCGACAATCCTAGCCATCTGGACCCCTGTGGACCCCTCCAAGCCAACTAGCAGTATACGTACCCTCGTTACGTCATCTGACGCACGTGCACCCCTCCCAGTCATCTAGGAGTATCAGTACCACTTTTAGGTCATCCTTAACCACGTGCGACAATCCTACCAATCTGGACCCCCGTGGACCCCTCCTAGCCATCTACGAGTATACTACCCTCCTTACGTTATCTGACCCACGTGCACCCCTCCTAGCCATCTAGGAGTATAAGTACCATTTTTAGGTCATCCTTAACCACGTGCGACAATCCTAGCCATATGGACCCCCGTGGACCCCTCCTAGCCATTTAGGAGTATACGTACCCTCTTTATGTCATCTGACCCACATGCACCCCTCCAGCCATCTAGGACTATCAGTACCACTTTTAGCTCATCCTTAACCATGTGCGACAATCCTAGCCATCTGGACCCCCGTGGACCCCTCCTAGCCATAGGAGTATACGTACCCTCCTTACGTCATCTGACCCACGTGCACCCCTCCTAGGCATCTGGGGCTATCAGTACCACTTTTAGGTCATCCTTAACCACGTGCGACAATCCTAGCCATCTGGACCCCTGTGGACCCTCCTAGCCATATAGGAGTATACGTACCCTCCTTACGTCATCTGACCCACGTGCACCCCTCCCAGCCATCTAGGAGTATCAGTACCACTTTTAGGTCATCCTTAACCACGTGCGACAATCCTAGCCATCTGGACCCCGTGGACCCCGCCAAGCCATCTAGGAGTATACGTTCCCTCCTTACGTCATCTAACCCACGTGCTCCCCTCCGAGCCATCTTGACCCCTGTGGACCCCTCCTAGCCATCTAGGAGTATACGTACCCTCCTTACGTCATCTGACCCACGTGCACCCCTCCTAGCCATCTAGGAGTATCATCCCACTTTTAGCTCATCCTTAACCACGTGCGACAATCCTAGCCATCTGGACCCCCATGGACCCCGCCTAGCCATCTAGGAGTATATGTACCCTCCTTACGTCATCTGACCCACGTGCACCCCTCCTATCCATCTAGGAGTATTACTACCACTTTTAGGTCATCCTTAACAACGTGCGACAATCCTAGCCATCTGGACCCCTGTGGACCCCTCATAGCCATCTAGGAGTATACGTACCCTCCTTACGTCATCTGACCCACGTGCACCCCTCCCAGCTATCTAGGAGTATTAGTACCACTTTTAGCTCATCCTTAACCACGTGCGACAATCCTAGCCATCTGGACCCCGTGGACCCCGCCTAGCCATCTAGGAGTATACGTTCCCTCCTTACGTCATCTGACGCACGTGCACCCCTCCTAGGCATCTGGGGCAATCAGTACCACTTTTAGGTCATCCTTAACCACGTGCGACAATCCTAGCCATCTGGACCCCTGTGGACCCCTCCTAGCCATATAGGAGTATACATACCCTCCTTACGTCATCTGACCCACGTGCACCCCTCCCAGCCATCTAGGAGTATCAGTACCACTTTAGGTCATCCTTAACCACGTGCGACAATCCTAGCCATCTGGACCCCCGTGGACCCCTCCTAGCCATCTAGGAGTATACGTACCCTCCTTACGTCATCTGACCCACGTGCACCCCTCCTAGGCATCTGGGGCTATCAGTACCACTTTTAGGTCATCCTTAACCACGTGCGACAATCCTAGCCATCTGGACCCCTGTGGACCCCTCCTAGCCATATAGGAGTATACGTACCCTCCTTACGTCATCTGACCCACGTGCACCCCTCCCAGCCATCTAGGAGTATCAGTACCACTTTTAGTTCATCCTTAACCACGTGCGACAATCCTTGCCATCTGGACCCCCATGGACCCCGCCTAGACATCTAGGAGTATACGTTCCCTCCTTACGTCATCTGACCCACGTGCACCCCTCCCAGGCATCTAGGGGTATCAGTACCACTTTTAGGTCATCTTTAACCACGTGCGACAATCCTAGCCATCTGGACCCCCGTGGACCCCTCCTAGCCATCTTGGAGTATACGTACCCTCCTTACGTCATCTGACCCACGTGCACCCTCCCAGCCATCTAGGAGTATCTGTACCACTTTTAGGTCATCCTTAACCACGTGCGACAATCCTAGCCATCTGGACCCCCGTGGGCCCCTCCTAGCCATATTCTAGTATACGTACCCTCCTCACGTTATCTGATCCACGTGCACCCCTCCCAGCCATCTAGGAGTATCAGTACCACTTTTAGGTCATCCTTAACCACGTGCGACAATTCTAGCCATCTGGACCCCCGTGGGCCCCTCCTAGCCATATTCAAGTATACGTACCCTCCTTACGTTATCTGACCCACGTGCACCCCTCCCAGCCATCTAGGAGTATCTGTACCACTTTTAGGTCATCCTTAACCACGTGCGACAATCCTAGCCATCTGGACCCCCGTGGGCCCCTCCTAGCCATATTCAAGTGTACGTACCCTCCTTACATTATCTGACCCACGTGCACCCCTCCCAGCCATATAGGAGTATCAATACCACTTTTAGGTCGTCCTTAACCACATGCGACAATCCTAGCCATCTGGACCCCCGTGGACCCCTCCTAGCCATATAGGAGTATACGTACCCTCCTCACGTAATTTGACCCACGTGCACCCTCCCAGCCATCTAGGGTATCAGTACCACTTTTAGGTCATCCTTAACCACGTGCGACAGTCCTAGCAATCTGGACCCCCGTGGACCCCTCCTAGCCATCTAGGAGTATATGTTCCCTCCTTACGTCATCTGACCCACGTGCACCCCTCCCAGCCATCTAGGAGTATCAGTGCCACTTTTAGGTCATCCTTAACCACGTGCGACAATCCTAGCCATCTGGACCCCTGTGGACCCCTCCAAGCCAACTAGCAGTATACGTACCCTCGTTACGTCATCTGACGCACGTGCACCCCTCCCAGTCATCTAGGAGTATCAGTACCACTTTTAGGTCATCCTTAACCACATGCGACAATCCTACCAATCTGGACCCCCGTGGACCCCTCCTAGCCATCTACGAGTATACGTACCCTCCTTACGTTATCTGACCCACGTGCACCCCTCCTAGCCATCTAGGAGTATCAGTACCATTTTAGGTCATCCTTAACCACGTGCGACAATCCTAGCCATATGGACCCCCGTGGACCCCTCCTAGCCATTTAGGAGTATACGTACCCTCTTTACGTCATCTGACCCACATGCACCCCTCCAGCCATCTAGGACTATCAGTACCACTTTTAGCTCATCCTTAACCATGTGCGACAATCCTAGCCATCTGGACCCCCGTGGACCCCTCCTAGCCATCTAGGAGTATACGTACCCTCCTTACGTCATCTGACCCACGTGCACCCTCCTAGGCATCTGGGGCTATCAGTACCACTTTTAGGTCATCCTTAACCACGTGCGACAATCCTAGCCATCTGGACCCCTGTGGACCCCTCCTAGCCATATAGGAGTATACGTACCTCCTTACGTCATCTGACCCACGTGCACCCCTCCCAGCCATCTAGGAGTATCAGTACCACTTTTAGTTCATCCTTAACCACGTGCGACAATCCTTGCCATCTGGACCCCCATGGACCCCGCCTAGCCATCTAGGAGTATACGTTCCCTCCTTACGTCATCTGACCCACGTGCACCCCTCCCAGGCATCTAGGGGTATCAGTACCACTTTTAGGTCATCTTTAACCACGTGCGACAATCCTAGCCATCTGGACCCCCGTGGACCCCTCCTAGCCATCTTGGAGTATACGTACCCTCCTGACGTCATCTGACCCACGTGCACCCCTCCCAGCCATCTAGGAGTATCTGTACCACTTTTAGGTCATCCTTAACCACGTGCGACAATCCTAGCCATCTGGACCCCCGTGGGCCCCTCCTAGCCATATTCTAGTATACGTACCCTCCTCACGTTATCTGATCCACGTGCACCCCTCCCAGCCATCTAGGAGTATCAGTACCACTTTTAGGTCATCCTTAACCACGTGCGACAATTCTAGCCATCTGGACCCCCGTGGGCCCCTCCTAGCCATATTCAAGTATACGTACCCTCCTTACGTTATCTGACCCACGTGCACCCCTCCCAGCCATCTAGGAGTATCTGTACCACTTTTAGGTCATCCTTAACCACGTGCGACAATCCTAGCCATCTGGACCCCCGTGGGCCCCTCCTAGCCATATTCAAGTGTACGTACCCTCCTTACATTATCTGACCCACGTGCACCCCTCCCAGCCATATAGGAGTATCAATACCACTTTTAGGTCGTCCTTAACCACATGCGACAATCCTAGCCATCTGGACCCCCGTGGACCCCTCCTAGCCATCTAGGAGTATACGTACCCTCCTCACGTAATTTGACCCACGTGCACCCCTCCCAGCCATCTAGGGGTATCAGTACCACTTTAGGTCATGCTTAACCACGTGCGACAATCCTAGCAATCTGGACCCCGTGGACCCCTCCTAGCCATCTAGGAGTATACGTTCCCTCCTAACGTCATCTGACCCACGTGCACCCCTCCCAGCCATCTAGGAGTATCAGTGCCACTTTTTGGTCATCCTTAACCATGTGCGACAATCCTAGCCATCTGGACCCCTGTGGACCCCTCCAAGCCAACTAGCAGTATACGTAGCCTCGTTACGTCATCTGACGCACGTGCACCCCTCCCAGTCATCTAGGAGTATCAGTACCACTTTTAGGTCATCCTTAACCACATGCGACAATCCTACCAATCTGGACCCCGTGGACCCCTCCTAGCCATCTACGAGTATACGTACCCTCCTTACGTTATCTGACCCACGTGCACCCCTCCTAGCCATCTAGGAGTATCAGTACCATTTTTAGGTCATCCTTAACCACGTGCGACAATCCTAGCCATATGGACCCCCGTGGACCCCTCCTAGCCATTTAGGAGTATACGTACCCTCTTTACGTCATCTGACCCACATGCACCCCTCCCAGCCATCTAGGACTATCAGTACCACTTTTAGCTCATCCTTAACCATGTGCGACAATCCTAGCCATCTGGACCCCCGTGGACCCCTCCTAGCCATCTAGGAGTATACGTACCCTCCTTACGTCATCTGACCCACGTGTACCCCTCCCAGCCATCTAGGAGTATCAGTACCACTTTTGGGTCATCCTTAACCACGTGCGACAATCCTAGCCATCTAGGAGTATACGTTCCCTCCATACGTCATCTGACCCACGTGCACCCCTCCCAGGCATCTGGGGGTATCAGTACCCCTTTTAGGTCATCCTTAACCACGTGCGACAATCCTAGCCGTCTGGACCGCCGTGGACCCCTCCTAGCCATATTGGAGTATACGTACCCTCCTTACGTCATCTGACTCACGTGCACCCCTCCCAGCCATCTAGGTGTATCAGTACCACTTTTAGCTCATCCTAAACCACGTGCGACAATCCTAGCCATCTGGAACCCCGTGGACCCCGCCTAGCCATCTAGGAGTATATGTTCCCTCCTTATGTCATCTGACCCACGTGCACCCCTCCCAGCCATCTGGGGGTATCAGTACCACTTTTAGGTCATCCTTAACCACGTGCAACAATCCTAGGCATCTGGACCCCCGTGGACCCCTCCTAGCCTTCTAGGAGTATACGTACCCTCCTCACGTAATTTGACCCACGTGCACCCCTCCCAGCCATCTAGGGGTATCAGTACCACTTTTAGGTCATCCTTAACCACGTGCGACAATCCTAGCAATCTGGACCCCCGTGGACCCCTCCTAGCCATCTAGGAGTATACGTTCCCTCCTTACGTCATCTGACCCACGTGCACCCCTCCCAGCCATCTAGGAGTGTCAGTGCCACTTTTAGGTCATCCTTAACCACGTGCGACAATCCTAGCCATCTGGACCCCTGTGGACCCCTCCTAGCCAACTAGCAGTATACGTACCCTCGTTACGTCATCTGACGCACGTGCACCCCTCCCAGTCATCTCGGTGTATCAGTACCACTTTTATGTCATCCTTAACCACGTGCGACAATTCTAGCCATCTGGATCCCCTGGACCCCTCCTAGCCATCTAGGAGTATACGTACCCTCTTTACGTCATCTGACCCACGTGCACCCCTCCCAGCTATCTAGGAGTATCAGTACGAATTTTAGGTCATCCTTAACCACGTGCGACAATCCTAGCCATCTTGACCCCCGTGGACCCCTCTTGGTGTGCTCTACATCTACTACATCGACAAGCTTCCGCAGCAACGCATCTTCAATGCCAAGTGACGACGCCACCAAGGACTCGGCATTCCCCCACCACCATAATCCATTGTGAGCCCTTCTTCCTTTCGTGTACGTTGATCTATCGGACTAGCTCTTTGATATTGCGGGGCATTGCACTTATTCGAGTGATTGTCTTGAAGTATTGGCGAGTGTGTATCGTTAGAGATCTTGGCACTAGCAAAAGAGAACGAATCATCGTCAAAAAGCAAAAATCAAAAAAAAAAAAAGAGAAGAGAAAAGAAAACGAATCAAGTGGTGCCAAGTATCATCTCTTGTAGGTTGCGACAAAGCTTATACCGCCAAAGTGTGAGTGAGTGTAACTCTTGTGCAAATCCGTTGCCCATCAAAAAGCAATTGAGCTAGCGTCCATCTTGTGTTGGGTGACATTTGTGCACGTAGTCTTCGTTAGGTCGCATATCTTCGAGTGCTCGCCCTTTGGTCGCCCAACCCCATCATTCGCTTTTGTGTGTGTTTCTTGATACTTTGTGGATGGAGTTTCTTTGGTAATTTGATCATTGTGGATTTTCTCTACCTTTGACAATATACTTGTCGTCGGGTTTGCTTGTTTCGTTTGCTACTTCATACCTTCCTATCCTCATAAGTGTGTGTGTTGGGTGTTAGAACCGGATTTTCTCCTCTCAAGCCACATTATAATTGGGATATAGTTTGTCTTGGTTTTTCTTACCACACATCTCACTTGTTCTTGAGAAAATGTTTAGGGGAAGTACAAACGGAAGCTCAAGCTCGGATGATGAAATCCATGGTGGAGTTCGCGGTGATCATGGCTATGTCACACAATCGGAGCTTGTTGGTGATCCATCATCCACCACCACCAAAATCCGTGGGCAAGCACGAAGCTTCTACAACAAAGGGTGAAGAACATCGACGAAAGGTATAACATCGCCAACCTTTACCCCTTGCCATTCCGTTGAAAGCCACACTATATCTTTGCGCTTACCATGTCCTATTGAGGCTAGCTCTTGATGATTGCTTGGGCTTTGCACATTTGCACCGTGTAGTTTCCGAGCAAAATTGCATGCGCTAGTTATCATATACCATATATCTTGTGTTGGCATAAAAAGAAGTGAGTGTGCAAAAGAGAAAAGAATCCAAAGAGACAAGAGAAAAGAAGCAAAAAGTGCCAAATCAAAAGAAAGAAACACCACTCGCCATATCTAGTAGGAACACGCAAGCTCGATGAACATCTTGTAGGTGGTGCATTGTTGTGCAAATCTTGTAGCCCACCAATAAATTGCAATCGAGCTAGTAGCTCTCCTTGTACTTGTGCAACACGAGCTTATAGTCGTCGCTAGGATCATATGGTTCTTTAGCTCACTTCTTGGTTGCATAAGTCCCATTTATCTCTCCGCGTGTGTGTTTCCGTGAGCTTTGCTCATATCTTTTGAGATTGACTTGTATTTGCTTTGTGATCATCGTGGTTCTCTACTTGCTTTGACAATATCTTGGTTTCCGGTTGGTTCAATTTGCTTTCCACCTACCATATCTTCCTACCACTAAGCCGTGTGTGTTTTGAAGTTCGCTTTGGATACTTGAACACAAGCATTTTACTTTGTGATCGTTTCCCTTGGTTGTCCACGACGTCCAATACTATCTACAAGGTGAGAGGTTGTGTTTTAGTTCCTTTCCACTCCACATATATACACTTGTCTTGTGAGTTAACATGTCTAGGGAGAGTGAATACCACTATGGAGGCCAAGATGAGAATGAGTACATGATGAGCCACAACAACTATGATGCCTCAAACTTTGAGGACATGGGGGACTACTACGACTACTACACCGACAACGACCCCCATGACATGATGGATCATCACCAAGACTTCCGCTACAACTACTCCGACTACGACTCCGACTACACGAGCTCCAACGACAATGAGGCGCAAGTGTCTTCACACGCCTCATCACATGGTACAAACTTCGACAACAACGACATGGTGGAGCGCCCCTACTACGACTACCACTCCGATGACATGGTGGAGAACGTCTACGACTACTACTCTTGTAGCATGTGCGACGACTTCGACAACATGCAAGAGGAGAGGACCCCACCACCACCATGTTCAAGAGCGGCACCACCAAGCGTCATGGCACAACCTACTTCTATGGTTCAAGCTCAAGACGGTGCTCCGACAAGAAGACCACCATGAGTTCATCTTATGGAGCTCCATCTACTTCCAAGAGTGCCAAGCTTCGCCAATTGCCATCAACGTCAAGAAGGAGCCATGACAAGGCCGTCGCCAAGAGCGACAAGCTTCGACATTCTCCTTCAACAACAAGAAGGCGACACAAGAAGTGCATCGACAAGGCCAAGCCAAGTCAAGGCCCATCTAGCTCAGCAAGGCGCAACAAGAGCGTTGCCAAGGTCGACCACAACTTGTCCAAGCTCCAAGACGACATCTCTTCACTCGCCAAGCTTCGAAACATATCACCAAGCTCGAGTGGGAGCTCGAAGTCAAGGTCACCAAGGCAACAAGCACGCCGACGCCAACATGAGGAGAAGCATCCAAATGACTTTCGGCGACACCCCTCCACTCAAGAGCGCCAACGTCGACGTGAGAAGAAGACGGCGACAAAGGCGCAACCTATGGTGTCCCTTCGTGCTAACACTACATCGGCGCCAACAAGACCTACAAGTTCCATGTTTGATGAGATCATGGCCGGCATCGACAACTTCTTCGAGAAATTCCAACGTCGACGCCGGAAGAAACATGGTCACAAACGTGAGGCCACTTCTCCTTTGGCGCCTTTCTCAAGCACTTATCTTGATATGACGTCTACACCAAGTGCCACCACCACATTGGCCCCCATATGGCAAGAGGAAGACCTCACATGCGACATTTGCCAAGGCCAAGACCATGATCCACGAGAATGTCCCAATCTCTTGTGCCCCCTATGCAATGTCCATGGTCACATGATGTGGGAATGCAAAGTTGGTGAACAAGACGGTGACCAAGATGATGAGAAGGGTCGAGCATGGGATTTTCCCTTCGACCAAGGAGGCGAGCATGGATGATGCTATCACCTATGACCATGGGTCAAGTGATGATGATGCCGAGCATGGGATGTTCCCTTCGGCAATGGAGTCAAGTGATGAAGCGGAGCATGGGATTTTCCCTTCCGCAATGGAGTCGAGAGGTGATGCCTATTCTATGGCATTGACCTATGGAGGCGACATGGTTGAAGAGGTTGAGCATGGGAGTTTCCCTTCAACCTTGGAGGCGTTTGGAGTTGAGAACATCGAGCCTACCCTCATGTGCTTGAATGATGCGATGGTACCAATCCCATGTGAGCATGAGAGCCACTTAGCCCACTTGAGTGAGAGTGAGAGTGAGTTGAGTGCCTCCACCATATGTGAGTTTGAGTGCTTTCACTATGAGGGAATGAGTGATACACCAATTGAGTTGAGAGAGGTAGTTGATAGGTCTTGTGAGGCCACTTTGATTTCTAACAACTTAACCTCTACCTCTAGTGTGTTTTCTCATTGTGTGCTAGGTTCCATGGATGTTGAGACGCCAATCCTCGACTTGATGATGCCTCAAATGGAGAAGATGTACATGGAGGATGATGATGATGCCACCCCATGTCTACTTCAAGATGAACAAGTCGGCTACATGGAAGCCCCTACCACTTCAACACCTACTTCACATGAGTGGGACTACCAAGGTATGGGTGTTGATGTGACCATGATCCCGCTAGTGGACATGATGAATGTTGATTGCTTGCATGATTTGGATGATTCTTTTGATGTCACATATGAGACATTCACATTCACTTGTGATTCCTTGCTTCAAACCAAGGTTGACCAAGTGGATTCTTCTATTTGTGATGATGTTGCCATACCCATGCTATGCAATCGATGTTTGCGCTATTCTCCCATTGTTGCTTGCAACATGTTGAACAATTTCTCTTTCACATGTGTTGCTTGCACTAATGTTGAAATGCTTGATAACGAGATTGCCCCCATAGCTTTCTCACTTTTTGGAGATGTTTCGTTTTCTCTTATGGACCTTGTTCCATCCTTCACTTTGTATTATGACCATCCACATATGTCATATTTTCCAATTGATTTTTTTGTGGTTGGTGATGTGCAAATGAAGAGACACTTCATGATGGATGATGTGTTCATATACCATGCACATAACTTCTTCATATGTTGTCTTGTGTGTGCCGGTAACCCCATGATAATGTCAACCTCTCTTGAGCATGAGTTGACAAAAAGAGCTCTTGAGAGCATACACTTGAGTCGTGGATCGAACCCGGCTCTAATACCCTTCCCATGTTTTGCATCAAACAAGTTGAACAATTTCTCTTGGTTTTGGTTTGTTTGCAAACATGTTTGTGATAATGCTTTCCCGTATGGCAAGACAAATTTCCCCATCTTTCATATGAATGATTTATGTGTTGCAACAAATATGATGAACACTTGTTCTTTCCAATGGTTTGTTTGCAACCATAATGACATTTTGTGCATGTCTTGTCATGAGTTCATTTCAAGAAGTTGCTTGCACATTGACCTTGCATATGCTATAAATTTCACATATTTGTGTTGTGCTAATGGTGTAATGAACATGAATGGACATGTCATTGATGATATGCTCCTCTATCTTGCACACACATGGTTTGTTTGGTCTTTGATGTGTAGGTCGTACCTTTGGATGAGCCTCCATGAGTTGCTTCAACCACGCATTCCTATGACGGAAGATCTTGCAAGAAGAGCACATCGGCATCTTGCTAAGGTGACTTCCTTCTACATAAGCGCTCATGCGATCACCTTCAAGAATTGGCTACTCTTTGAGTGTTGTTTCGTCTTTCTTGTGAGTCTTGTAGGTTACTTGAAAGGCGAAGGAACATTGAAGAAGTGCCACATCATTTCCATCGACTATATGGTCAACCACACGACAAGGTCTACACATCTACCTCCTTGCCATGATGAAGAGCAAGAGTCGAGGACGACTCTTTTTAAAGGGAGGGGAGATGATGTAGTGCAACCTGCCCTAAGCACTCCAACATACCACAAGTCACCATTGACATCAAAGGTGAACTCTTTCCTCTTGGATAACTCAATTCCCACCCTTTTGAATGGTATACTACGTCATCCTCCGTACCTTGTTGATACTAGGTTCGCCACGATGACTACGCATACACGAGAGGATGACCAAGATGCAAGAGGAACGAGGCCCGACAAGATGGTGGCTTGGAAAAGGAGAAGGAAGAGAAGCTGCAGCTTCTGCAGCGGTACTACCGCTGAGCCCCAGGAGCGGTACTACCGCTAGCGCTACCGCCACCACTACCGTGCCGCGCCAAATGCTCTCTGGATCGCCAGCGGTACCTGCCGGTACCTGCATCGTACTACCGCTGGAGGACTTCAATCTTATTCGTGAGAGTCCGCCGGTACTACCGCTGGAGCAGCGGTACTACCACTACCTGACCTGGAACGGTACTACCGCTGCCCAACGATACTACCGCTGCCTGCGTGCAGAAACAGGGAATATTCCCTTGTATCCCTCTCCCACCTACCCCTTTGGGTCAAACCTATATATAGGCACCTACCCCCTCCAGATCTAGATAGACTATGTTTTGAGATTAGAGTAGAGCTAGGCTCCCCACCTCAAGACGGTCTCCTTCCTCCCCTTGCGGGGATGGTTCCTCCCCTTGCGGGGAAGATCCCTTCGTGGATTCAAGACCTCTACTTGTAGTTTGACTACTAGCCAATCTTTCATCTTCGGGTGACTTTATTGGAGCGGCTTGGTTGGCCGTTGGAGAAACAACCGTCCAAGATCCCTTCTTGTATCTACTTGCCGATCTCTCCACCTTCGTGTGGATTCTATTGGACCGGTTGGACCGACCGGTAAGGGGAACGGTTCTTGTATCTTGTTTGTGTTCGAGTATTCCGCTGCGTTCTTCCTCGTGTTCTTCGTGTTCTTCGTGTTCTTGAGTGAGTTCGTCCACTCGTTCGTCAATCCGTGAAGATCGGGCCACCCTAGAGGTCCCTTCCTCATCAGAAAGTCCATCAAGGTCATCATAGACGGTGGAAGTTGCCACAAACTAGCCAGCAAGGAACTTTGTGATAAGCTCAACTTGAAGTTCAAGAAGCACCCACATCCTTACCACGTGCAATGGTTGAGTGATACCGGAGCCGTCAAGATTCAACACATGGTGCAAGTGTCCTTCAAGATTGGAGCCTATGAAGATACGGTTGATTGTGATGTTGTGCCTATGACCGTTTGTCACTTACTTCTTGGATGTCCATGGCAATTTGACAAGGGTGCTATGCATGATAGACGAACAAATTACTATAGCTTCAAGAACAATGACAAGACCTTCGTCCTTCGCCCCATGACACCAAGTCAAGTCATCACCGACAACGCCAAGACTATTGCAAGGGCACAACAAGATCGTTCGTCTAGTGAGATGAGTGGTGAGCGAGAGACCCACCATAAAGTGAGTGAGAGCCACAAGCCAAATGAGAGTGATACTTCAAAGAGAGTTCCCACAAAATTTACACTATTTGCCACAAAAAGAGAGATGAAGGAGTTGAGAGAGAACCCATCCACCCTCCACTATGTGCTCACTTTCACAAACCTTTCTCCTTCTTTGTTTGTCTCTTTTGAAGGCTTTGAAGATGTCTTCCCTCAAGAAGTGCCACCGGGACTACCTCCTCTACGCGGAATCGAGCACCGCATCGACCTTGTTCCCGGCGCACCGCTTCCAAACCGCGCTCCTTACCGCACCAACCCCGAAGAGACAAAGGAGATCGAGCGCCAAATACAAGAACTTCTTGCCATGGGACACATCCGCGAGAGCTTGAGTCCGTGTGTCGTGCCCGTCATCTTGGTACCCAAGCACGACAACACTCTTCGCCTTTGCATGGATTGTCGCCCCATCAACGCCATAACCGTTCGGTATCGCCATCCTATCCCTCGACTTGATGACATGCTTGATGAGCTTTGTGGTTCCGCTATATTCTCCAAAATTAATCTTAAAAGTGGATACCATCAAATAAGAATGTGTGAAGGTGATGAATGGAATACCGCATTTAAAACAAAGCTTGGTCTTTATGAATGGCTCGTTATGCCATTTGGTCTTTCCAATGCACCTTCTACTTTTATGCGTCTCATGAATCATGTTTTGCGTCCTTTCATTGGAAAATTTGTTGTGGTATACTTTGACGACATCCTTATATATAGCAAATCTTTGGAAGAGCACACTTCTCATGTTGCTCAAGTTTTGTTGGTTCTTCGCAATGAAAAGCTTTATGCAAATCTTTCTAAGTGCACTTTTGCCACCAACAAACTTGTTTTCTTGGGTTTTGTTGTTTCTTCGGATGGTGTTGAAGTCGATGAAGCAAAGATACAAGCAATTCGGACTTGGCCTTTTCCGATGTCACTTGAGGAGTTGAGACGTTTTCTTGGTTTTGCCGGATTTTACCGCCGTTTCATCAAGGATTTTTACACAATTGCTTGCCCCCCTCCATGAACTTACAAAGAAAAATGTACCTTTCATTTGGGGGAATGCACATGACTTAGCTTTCAATGAGCTCAAACGGTTGTTAACCGAAGCACCACTCCTTGCCCTTCCGGATTTCTCTAAGACATTTGAGATTGAATGCGATGCAAGTGGATTGGGCATTGGTGGAGTGCTTATGCAAAATGGTAGACCCATCGCATACCATAGTGAGAAACTAGATGGAGCTCGCTTGAATTACCCAATTTATGACAAAGAGTTATTTGCTTTGGTTCGTGTTTTGGATGTGTGGCAACATTACCTTCGTGCTTTGGGTTGAGTTCATTGAGTCTTTTACCTTTGTAATCAAATACAAGAAAGGTAAAGACAATGTGGTCGCGGATGCTCTATCCCGCAAGGCCAACCTACTTACACGTCTTGACATTAGTGTCTTGGGTTTGGATGAGATAAAGGAGTTGTATGCTACCGATGCTTTCTTTGGAGACATTTTCGCTCAATGTTCGGAGCACAAAGGAATTGGTGATTTCTATTTGCACAAATGTTTCTTGTTTAAAGCTAACAAACTATGTGTACCCGAGTCTTCGCTTCGTTTGGTCCTTTTGAAGGAATCACATGGAGGCGTCTTAATGGGACACTTTGGACGTGACAAGACCTTTGCCATGCTCTCCACAAACTACTATTGGCCAAGGATGTACCGGGATGTGAACCGCTTGGTGCGACGATGTTCTACATGTCTCAAAGCTAAGTCTACTCTAAACTCTCATGGCTTATACACACCTTTGCCAATTCCACATCACCCATGGTCCGACATTGCTATGGATTTTGTCTTAGGACTCCCACGCACTAAAACAAACAAGGATTCCATTTTTGTCGTCATTGATCGCTTCTCTAAAATGGCACACTTTATACCTTGCAACAAGAGCGACGATGCTTCACACATTGCTACTTTGTTTTTCAGGGAAATCGTCCGTCTTCATGGAGTGCCCAAGACCATTGTGTCAGATCGTGACGTCAAGTTCGTGAGCTATTTTTGGAAGACTTTGATGGCCAAGATGGGAATCAAGCAACTATTCTCCACTGCATACCACCCTCAAACCGATGGCCAAATCGAAGTGGTGAACCGGAGCCTATCCACACTCCTTCGTGTGTTGATCAAGCCTAACTTGAAGAATTGGGAAGAGTGCATCCCACACACCGAGTTTGCATACAATCGAGCACTACACCGCGCAACAAAGAGAACACCCTTCGAGGTTGTCTATGGCTCCAACCCCTACACCGCGCTAGACATGCTACCACTTCCACTCCGAGAACAAGTAAACATGGACTTCGACACGCGCGCCGCCTACATGAAGAAACTACATGAAGACACAAGGGCCACGCTAGAGAAGCATAAGGAAGACCATGCTACGAAGATGAACAAGAACAAGCGCCCCATGATCTTTGAAGAAGGAGACCTTGTTTGGCTACATCTACGCAAAGACCGCTTCCCCGATGAGAGAAAGTCTAAGCTCGTGCCAAGAGGAGATGGCCCTTTCAAGGTTCTCAAGCGCATCAACGACAACGCATACAAGATCGACATACCAAAGTCCAAGTACGGCGTTCATAACACCTTCAACGTCGCCGACATCTCGCCTTACCTTGGTGACCCAAGTGATGATGAGGACGAAGAGTCGAGGACGACTCTTTTCCAAGGGGGGGAGATGATGTAGTGCAACCTAGGCACACAACACCAAGTGGCCCAATGACAAGAGCAAGAGTCAAAGCTCTCCATGATAAGGTGAATTCACTCCTATCTATGTGCGATCTCGACACTCCTTTGAATGGTTTGCTACTTCATTCGGATACTTTGTGCTTGCTCAGGAATCACCTTGAAGATGACCCACGATGGAGCGGAGAAGATGGCCAAGAGAAGGTCCAAGATGTTGAAGAAGATGACCAAGAGAAGACCCAAGAAGATGGCCAAGAAGAAGAGCGGGGAAAAGAAGCTGGAATTCCTGAAGAAGTACCGGCCGGTACTACCGGGCCGGCGAGGCCGGTACTACCGCCGAGAAGCCAGTCGGTACTGGATGCGAAGCAACCTTAAGCGGTACTACCGGAATTAGTTCCGGTACTACCGGGCGTTCGCACGCCCGGTACTACCGGTCACTTATGTCCGGTACTACCGGCCTGGCGCGTGCCTGCGAGCAGATCTGGGTGTTGACCCATGTATTTCGTCACCTTTGGGCCTAGACTATAAATAGGACCTATCCATCTAGATCTAGGGTTAGACTATGATTTGGGAACTAAAGTAGAGCCTTGCTCCTTCTTCTCAAAGTGTCTCTTTCCTCCTATGGAGATGAATCAAGGCCTCCCCTTGTGGAGATGAACCATGGCCTCCTCTTGAGGAGAAGATCCCTGCGTGGATACCAAGGCTTCCGCTTGTAGTTGCGATTACTTGCTAATCTTTCCTCTTTGAGTGGCTAGATTGGATTGGTTGGATTGACCAATTGGACAAACAATCCTAAGAGTAAGGTGTGCTTGGGAGAGGAGGATTGGGGGCTGCCCATGGGGATTTGTTACCAATCGAGTCTTGCCGGGTTGCTACTTGCTATTTACCCTTGTGTGTTGAATTTCCACTCTTTTGTGTTCTTCGTTCATCGCGTGTTCTTCGTGTTCATCTTTCACTCCGCACAAATCCGTGAAAATCGGGACCAACCCACATCACGTACCCTCCTTACGTCATCTGACCCACGTGCACCCCTCCCAGGCATCCAGGGGTATCAGTACCACTTTTAGGTCATCCTTAACCACGTGCGACAATCCTAGCCATCTGGACCCCCGTGGACCCCTCCTAGCCATCTTGGAGTATACGTACCCTCCTTGCGTCATCTGACCCACGTGCACCCCTCCCAGGCATCTAGGGGTATCAGTACCACTTTTAGGTCATCTTTAACCACGTGCGACAATCCTAGCCATCTGGACCCCCGTGGACCCCTCCAAGCCATCTTGGAGTATACGTACCCTACTTACGTCATCTGACCCACGTGCACCCCTCCCAGCCATCTAGGAGTATTAGTAACACTTTTAGGTCATCCTTAACCACGTGCGACAATCCTAGCCATCTGGACCCCCGTGGGCCCCTCCTAGCCATATTCGAGTATACGTACCCTCCTTACGTTATCTGACCCACGTGCACCCCTCCCAACCATCTAGGAGTATCAGTACCACTTTTAGGTCATCCTTAACCACGTGCGACAATCCTAGCCATCTGGACCCCCGTGGACCCCTCCTAGCATCTAGGAGTTTACGTACTCTCTGTTTACGTCATCTGACCCACATGCACCCCTCCCAGCCATCTAGGAGTATCAATACCACTTTTAGGTCATCCTTAACCACGTGCGACAATCCTAGCCATCTGGACCCCCATGGACCCCTCCTAGCCATATTGGAGTATACGTACCCTCCTCACGTAATTTGACCCACGTGCACCCCTCCCAGCCATCTAGGGGTATCAGTACCACTTTTAGGTCATCCTTAACCTCGTGCGACAATCCTAGCAATCTGGACCCCCGTGGACCCCTCCTAGCCATCTAGGAGTATACGTACCCTCCTTACGTCATCTGACCCACGTGCACCCCTCCCAGCCATCTAAGAGTATCAGTGCCACTTTTAGGTCATCCTTAACCACGTGCGACAATCCTAGCCATCTGGACCCCTGTGGACCCCTCCTTGCCATCTAGGAGTATACGTACCCTCGTTACGTCATCCTACCCACGTGCACCCCTCCCAGCCATCTAGGAGTATCAGTACCACTTTTAGGTCATCCTTAACCACGTGCGACAATCCTAGCCATCTGTACCCCCGTGGACCCCTCCTAGCCATCTAGGAGTATACGTTCCCTCCTTACGTCATCTGACCCACGTGCACCCCTCCCAGGCATCTGCGGGTATCAGTACCATTTTTAGGTCATCCTTAACCACGTGCGACAATCCTAGCCATCTGGACCCCCGTGGACCCCTCCTAGCCATATTCGAGTATACGTACCCTCCTTACGTCATCTGACTCACGTGCACCCCTCCCAGCCATCTAGGGGTATCAGTACCACTTTTAGCTCATCCTAAACCACGTGCGACAATCCTAGCCATCTGGACCCCGTGGACCCCGCCTAGCCATCTAGGAGTATACGTTCCCTCCTTACGTCATCTGACCCACGTGCACCCCTCCAGCCATCTGGGGGTATCAGTACCACTTTTAGGTCATCCTTAACCACGTGCGACAATCCTAGCCATCTGGAGCCCCGTGGACCCCTCCTAGCCTTCTAGGAGTATACGTACCCTCCTTATGTCATATGACCCACGTGCACCCCTCCCAGGCATCTAGGGTATCAGTACCACTTTTAGGTCATCTTTAACCACGTGCGACAATCCTAGCCATCTGGACCCCCGTGGACCCCTCCAAGCCATCTTGGAGTATACGTACCCACCTTACGTCATCTGACCCACGTGCACCCCTCCCAGCCATCTAGGAGTATCAGTAACACTTTTAGGTCATCCTTAACCACGTGCGACAATCCTAGCCATCTTGACCCCCGTGGGCTCCTCCTAGCCATATTCGAGTATACGTACCCTCCTTACGTTATCTGACCCACGTGCACCCCTCCCAGCCATCTAGGAGTATCAGTACCACTTTTAGGTCATCCTTAACCACGTGCGACAATCCTAGCCATCTGGACCCCCGTGGACCCCTCCTAGCCATCTAGAAGTTTACGTACTCTCTTTACGTCATCTGACCCACATGCACCCCTCCCAGCCATCTAGGAGTATCAATACCACTTTTAGGTCATCCTTAACCACGTGCGACAATCCTAGCCATCTGGACCCCCATGGACCCCTCCTAGCCATATTGGAGTATACGTACCCTCCTCACGTAATTTGACCCACGTGCACCCCTCCCAGCCATATAGGGGTATCAGTACCACTTTTAGGTCATCCTTAACCTCGTGCGACAATCCTAGCAATCTGGACCCCCGTGGACCCCTCCTAGCCATCTAGGAGTATACGTACCCTCCTTACGTCATCTGACCCACGTGCACCCCTCCCAGCCATCTAAGAGTATCAGTGCCACTTTTAGGTCATCCTTAACCATGTGCGACAATCCTAGCCATCTGGACCCCTGTGGACCCCTCCTTGCCATCTAGGAGTATACGTACCCTCGTTACGTCATCCTACCCACGTGCACCCCTCCCAGCCATCTAGGAGTATCAGTACCACTTTTAGATCATCCTAAACCACGTGCGACAATCCTAACCATCTGGACCCCTGTGGACCCCGCCTAGCCATCTAGGACTATACGTTCCCTCCTTACGTCATCTGACCCACGTGCACCCCTCCCAGCCATCTGGGGGTATCAGTACCACTTTTAGGTCATCTTTAACCACGTGCGACAATCCTAGCCATCTGGACCTCCGTGGACCCCTCCAAGCCATCTTGGAGTATACGTACCCACCTTACGTCATCTGACCCACGTGCACCCCTCCCAGCCATCTAGGAGTATCAGTAACACTTTTAGGTCATCCTTAACCACGTGCGACAATCCTAGCCATCTTGACCCCCGTGGGCTCCTCCTAGCCATATTCGAGTATACGTACCCTCCTTATGTTATCTGACCCACGTGCACCCCTCCCAGCCATCTAGGAGTATCAGTACCACTTTTAGGTCATCCTTAACCACGTGCGACAATCCTAGCCATCTGGACCCCCGTGGACCCCTCCTAGCCATCTAGGAGTTTACGTACTCTCTTTACGTCATCTGACCCACATGCACCCCTCCCAGCCATCTAGGAGTATCAATACCACTTTTAGGTCATCCTTAACCACGTGCGACAATCCTAGCCATCTGGACCCCCATGGACCCCTCCTACCCATATAGGAGTATACGTACCCTCCTCACGTAATTTGACCCACGTGCACCCCTCCCAGCCATCTAGGGGTATCAGTACCACTTTTAGGTCATCCTTAACCACGTGCGACAATCCTAGCAATCTAGACCCCCGTGGGCCCCTCCTAGCCATCTAGGAGTATATGTACCCTCCTTACGTCATCTGACCCACGTCCACCCCTCCCAGCCATCTAAGAGTATCAGTGCCACTTTTAGTCATCCTTAACCACGTGCGACAATCCTAGCCATCTGGACCCCTGTGGACCCCTCCTTGCCATCTAGGAGTATACGTACCCTCGTTACGTCATCCTACCCACGTGCACCCCTCCCAGCCATCTAGGAGCATCAGTACCACTTTTAGGTCATCCTTAACCACGTGCGACAATCTTAGCCATCTGGACCCCCGTGGACCCCTCCTAGCCATCTAGGAGTATACGTTCCCTCCTTACGTCATCTGACCTACTTGCACCCCTCCCAGGCATCTGCGGGTATCAGTACCATTTTTAGGTCATCCTTAACCACGTGCGACAAACCTAGCCATCTGGACCCCCGTGGACCCCTCCTAGCCATATTCGAGTATACGTACCCTCCTTACGTCATCTGACTCACGTGCACCCCTCCCAGCCATCTAGGGGTATCAGTACCACTTTTAGCTCATCCTAAACCAGGTGCGACAATCCTAGCCATCTGGACCCCCGTGGACCCCGCCTAGCCATCTAGGAGTATACGTTCCCTCCTTACGTCATCTGACCCACGTGCACCCCTCCCAGCCATATGGGGGTATCAGTACCACTTTTAGGTCATCCTTAACCACGTGCGACAATCCTAGCCATCTGGACCCCGTGGACCCCTCCTAGCCATCTTGGAGTATACGTACCCTCCTTACGTCATCTGACCCACGTGCACCCCTCCCAGCCATCTAGGAGTATCAGTAACACTTTTAGGTCATCCTTAACCACGTGCGACAATCCTAGCCATCTGGACCCCCGTGGGCCCCTCCTAGCCACATTCGAGTATACGTACCCTCCTTACATTATCTGACCCACGTGCACCCTCCCAGCCATCTAGCAGTATCAGTACCACTTTTAGGTCATCCTTAACCACGTGCGACAATCCTAGCCATCTGGACCCCCGTGGACCCCGCCTAGCCATCTAGGAGTATACGTTCCCTCCTTACGTCATCTGACCCACGTGCACCCCTCCCAGCCATCTGGGGGTATCAGTACCACTTTCGGTCATCCTTAACCACGTGCGACAATCCTAACAATCTGGACCACCGTGGACCCCTCCTAGCCATCAAGGCGTATACGTACCCTCTTTACGCCATCTGACCCACGTGCACCCCTCCTAGCCATCTAGGAGTATCAGTGCCATTTTAGCTCATCCTTAACCACGTGCGACAATCCTAGCCATTTGGACCCCTGTGGACCCCTCCTTGCCATCTAGGAGTATACGTACCCTCTATACGTCATCTGACGCACGTGCACCCCTCCCAGCCATCTAGGAGTATCAGTACCACTTTTAGGTCATCCTTAACCACGTGCACCCCTCCTAGCCATCTAGGAGTATATGTTCCCTCCTTACGTCATCTGACCCACGTGCACCCCTCCCAGGCATCTGGGGGTATCAGTACCATTTTTAGGTCATCCTTAACCACGTGCGACAATCCTAGCCATCTGGACCCCCGTGGACCCATCCTAGCCATATTCGAGTATACGTACCCTCCTTACGTCATCTGACTCACGTGCACCCCTCCCAGCCATCTAGGGTATCAGTACCACTTAGCTCATCCTAAACCACGTGCGACAATCCTAGCCATCTGGACCCCCGTGGACCCCTCCTAGCCATCTTGGAGTATACGTACCCTCCTTACGTTATTTGACCCACGTGCACCCCTCCCAGCCATCGAGGAGTATCAGTACCACTTTTAGGTCATCCTTAAGCACGTGCGACAATCCTAGCCATCTGGACCCCGTGGACCCCTCCAAGCCATCTAGGAGTATACGTACCCTCCTTACGTCATCTGACCCACGTGCACCCCTCCCAGCCATCTAGGAGTATCAGTAACACTTTTAGGTCATCCTTAACCACGTGCGACAATCCTAGCCATCTGGACCCCCGTGGTCCCCTCCTAGCCATATTTGAGTATACGTACCCTCCTTACGTTATCTAACCCACGTGCATCCCTCCCAGCCATCTAGGAGTATCAGTACCACTTTTAGGTCATCCTTAACCACGTGCGACAATCCTAGCAATCTGGACCCCCGTGGACCCCTCCTAGCCATCTAGGAGTATACGTACCCTCCTTACGTCATCTGACCCACGTGCACCCCTCCTAGCCATCTAAGAGTATCAGTGCCACTTTTAGGTCATCCTTAACCACGTGCGACAATCCTAGCCATCTGGACCCCTGTGGACCCCTCCTTGCCATCTAGGAGTATACGTACCCTCGTTACGTCATCCTACCCACGTGCACCCCTCCAGCCATCTAGGAGTATCAGTACCACTTTTAGGTCATCCTTAACCACGTGCGACAATCCTAGCCATCTGGACCCCCGTGGACCCCTCTTAGCCATCTAGGATTATACGTTCCCTCCTTACGTCATCTGACCCACGTGCACCCCTCCCAGTCATCTGGGGGTATCAGTACCATTTTTAGGTCATCCTTAACCACGTGCGACAATCCTAGCCATCTGGACCCCCGTGGACCACTCCTAGTCTTCTAGGAGTATACGTACCCTCCTTACGTCATATGACCCACGTGCACCCCTCCCAGGCATCTAGGGGTATCAGTACCACTTTTAGGTCATTTTTAACCACGTGCGACAATCCTAGCCATCTGGACCCCCGTGTACCCCTCCGAGCCATCTTGGAGTATACGTTCCCTCCTTACGTCATCTGACCCACGTGCACCCCTCCCAGCCATCTAGGAGTATCAGTAACACTTTTAGGTCATCCTTAACCACGTGCGACAATCCTAGCCATCTGGACCCCCGTGGGCCCCTCCTAGCCATATTCGAGTATACGTACCCTACTTACGTTATCTGACCCACGTGCACCCCTCCTAGCCATCTAGGAATATCAGTACCACTTTTAGGTCATCCTTAACCACGTGTGATAGTCCTAGCCGTCTGGACCCCCGTGGACCCCGCCTAGCCATCTAGGAGTATACGTTCCCTCCTTACGTCATCTGACCCACGTGCACCCCTCCCAGCCATCTGGGGGTATCTGTACCACTTTTAGGTTATCCTTACCCACATGCGACAATCCTAACAATCTGGACCACCGTGGACCCCTGCTAGCCATCTAGGCGTTACGTACCCTCCTTACGCCATCTGACCCACGTGCACCCCTCCTAGCCATCTAGGAGTATCAGTGTCACTTTTTGCTCATCCTTAAGCACGTGCGACAATCCTAGCCATCTGGACCCCCGTGGACCCCTCCTAGCCATCTAGGAGTTTACGTACCCTCCTTACATCATCTGACCCACATGCAGCCCTCCCAGCCATCTAGGAGTATCTGTACCACTTTTAGGTCATCCTTAACCACGTGCGACAATCCTAGCCATCTGGACCCCCGTGGACCCCTCCTAGCCATATTCGAGTATATGTACCCTCCTTACGTTATCTGACCCACGTGCACCCCTCCCAGCGATCTAGGAGTATCAGTACCACTTTTAGGCCATCCTTAACCACGTGCGACAATCCTAGCCATCTGGACCCCCGTGGACCGCGCCTAGCCATCTAGGAGTATACGTTCCCTCCTTACGTCATCTGACCCACGTGCACCCCTCCCAGCCATATGGGGGTATCAGTACCACTTTTAGGTCATCCTTAACCACGTGCGACAATCCTAACAATCTGGACCACCGTGGACCCCTCCTAGCCATCTAGGCGTATACGTACCCTCCTTACGTCATCTGACCCACGTGCACCCCTCCTAGCCATCTAGGAGTATCAGTGCCACTTTTAGCTCATCCTTAACCACGTGCGACAATCCTAGCCATCTGGACCCCTGTGGACCCCTCCTTGCCATCCAGCAGTATACGTACCCTCGTTACGTCATCTGACGCATGTGCACCCCTCCCGACCATCTAGGAGTATCAGTACCACTTTTAGGTCATCCTTAACCACGTGCGACAATCCTAGCCATTTGGACCCCCGTGGACCCCTCCTAGCCATCTAGGAGTATACGTACCCTCCTTACGTCATCTGACCCACGTGCACCCCTCCTAGCCATCTAGGAGTATTAGTACCATTTTTAGGTCATCCTTAACAACGTGCGACAATCCTAGCCATCTTGACCCCTGTGCACCCCTCCCAGCCATCTATGGGTATCGGTACCACTTTTAGCTCATCCTTAACCACGTGCGACAATCCTAGCCATCTGGACTCCCGTGGACCCCGCCAAGCCTTCTAGGAGTATACGTTCCCTTCTTACGTCATCTGACCCACGTGCACCCCTCCCAGCCATCAGGGGGTATCAGTACCACTTTTAGGTCATCCTTAACCACGTGCAACAATTCTAACCATCTGGACCCCCTGGACCCCTCCTAGCCATCTAGGAGTATACGTACCCTCTTTACGTCATCTGACCCACGTGCACCCCTCCCAGCCATCTAGGAGTATCAGTACCAATTTTTGGTCATCCTTAACCACGTGCGACAATCCTAGCCATCTTGACCCCCGTGGACCCCTCCTAACCATCTAGGAGTATACGTACCCCCTTTACGTCATCTGACCCACGTGCACCCCTCCCAGCCATCTAGGAGTATCAGTACCACTTTTAGTTCATCCTTAACCACGTGCGACAATCCTTGCCATCTGGACCCCGTGGACCCCGCCTAGCCATCTAGGAGTATGCTTTCCCTCCTTACGTCATCTGACCCATGTGCACCCCTCCCAGCCATCTGGGGGTATCAGTACCACTTTTAGGTCATCCTTAACCACGTGCGACAATCCTAGCCATCTGGACCCCCGTGGACCCCTCCTAGCCATCTAGGAGTATACGTACCCTCCTTACGTCATATGACCCACGTTGATATGGGGTGGCCCGATCTTCTCGTTGAGCACGTCGTTGGATGATGGATAACTTGGTGTCACCGATGAACTCTCCTCGCTAGATCCCTGATGCCAATGCAGCAGCTCTCTACCCTTCGGATATTCACGACTTCACACACTTGCGCACGTAGCCGTCGACCACGAAACGGTATAATTGCAATCTACTAATTCCCAATGGAAAGAACAGATCACACTTCAATTGATGTTCACCTCTCCAGATCGATACGAATTGGAGATGTATAATTTCAGAGGAAAGCTTTCGCTGTTCAACTAAAACTAGGGTTTTATCTAAACGTGGTCTCCATCTATGGCGGCTGGACTAGCATATAAAGGGATGGGGGCGTACTGTAGCGTCGTACTGTAGCACGCTACAGTACCGACCTAGGGCAACCCCATCTGACTCGGACTCAAACCGGTTCGACCCAAACTAGATACAAACTGACCCAAAGGGTTGGGTTCAGCCTTAAGGCACGCAGGCCTGATGTGGCGCCTGCCCATGTGTGGCGTGGTGGCCTCCCTGCCCTTGGACGCTGCCTCCCTCTCCTCCCTCGCGTCCTCTTCAGCTTGTGTACTCCACGCCTTGATCCTCTTGTTCCAGATGCTGCAGCTCCTCGCTCCCTCGTGCTATGCCTTCTTGTTCAACAAACCTGAGTATGCACAAACAAAGACTTAGGCAGTAAACAATTCTCATGAACGAAATATTCAGATTCTATTAGGAGTGAGTTCACCTGTTGTTCTAATAGCTTTGCACGAGCTCTTGTAATAGGACCAATTCTGATTTCATCATTGGACTTCTTTGCAGCAACTTGGTGATCATCATCATGAGGTGAAGATGTGTCAAGTGTATGGATGTCCTCATCATCTCCCCCCCCCTTCAAAAGGCGTCGACCTCGACGCTCCAAGGTCTTCTCCATCATATGGTGACAAATCAGCAACGTTGAAGCTATTGCTAATGCCACCAAACTCAGCAATAGGAATATCAATCGAGTAGGCATTGTCATTTATCTTGGCAAGAACCTTATAAGGACCAGCACCACGTGGCTTTAATTTGGAACTCCTCAAGTGTGGAAATCTGTCCTTGCGCAAATGCACCCAAACCATGTCTCCAGGCTGAAACAATACTTGCTTGCGTGATTGATTTCTTGCAGCAGCAATGTTCTTGCCTTTCTTCTCAATTGCCTCTCGTGTCTTCTCATGAATTTTCTTCACATAATCTGCTCGTTTTGATGCCTCCATATTGACTCTCTCATGCAAAGGAAGAGGCAGCAAATCTAGTGGTGTAATTGGTTTGAAGCCATACACCACCTCAAAAGGACAAAGCTGAGTAGTAGTGTGCACCGCTCGATTATAAGCAAACTCAACATGTGGCAAACACTCCTCCCATTCGCGCAGATTTTTCTTGATCATAGCTCGCAGCAATTGTGACAAAGTTCTATTCACCACCTCCGTTTGACCATCTGTTTGAGGATGACATGTTGTACTGAACAGCAGCTTCGTTCCTAGCTTTCCCCACAATGTCTTCCAGAAGTAGCTCATGAACTTCACATCACGATCAGAAACAATCGTCCGAGGTACTCCATGTATGCGTACGATGTCCCTGAAAAACAGATTAGCAACATGCGACGCATCGTCGCTCTTGTGGCATGCAATAAAATGTGCCATCTTAGAGAATCTATCCACTACCACAAAAATACTATCATGTCCTCTTTTAGTGCGTGGTAAACCTAACACAAAATCCATACTAATATCTGCCCATGGCGTGTTAGGTGTAGGTAGTGGTGTATACAAACCGTGAGGCTTCAGCTTGGACTTGGACGTATTGCATGTAACACAGCGCCTAACAAATCTGTCCACGTCACGCCTCATCTTGGGCCAATAAAAGTGATCAGCTAGCATGAGTAACGTCTTCTCACGCCCAAAGTGACCCATCAATCCACCTTCATGTGATTCCTGCAACAACAACAAACGCACCGACGATTCTGGAACACATAGTTTGTTAGCCCTAAACAAAAATCTATCATGGATGTGGAACTTATCCCATGCTTGTTTGAGCATACACAAACGAAATGGTTCAGCAAAATCATGATCAGTTGCATATAAATCACACAAACTCTCTAAACCAGGAATTTTAACATCTAAATGTGTCAATAACATGTTCTTCCTAGAGAGAGCATCAGCAACAATATTATCTTTCCCTTTCTTATGCTTAATGATGTAGGGAAACGATTCAATGAACTCAACCCACTTAGCAAGACGCCTATGCAAGTTAGATTGAGCTTTCAGATATTTCAAAGCCTCATGATCAGAATGTATTATAAATTCTTTTGGCCACAAATAATGTTGCCAAACCTCAAGAACTCTAACAAGCGCATACAATTCTTTATCATAAACAGCATAATTCAATCTAGCACCAGAAAGTTTCTCGCTGAAATAAGCAATAGGTCTACCTTCTTGCATCAAAACACCACCAATTCCTATACCACTAGCATCACACTCAACTTCAAATTGTTTATTAAAATCTGGTAATGCAAGTAATGGTGCAGAAGTAAGCAAACGTTTCAGCTCATCAAAAGCAAGGTCTTGTGCAGCGCCCCACACAAAAGGTACACCTTTCTTAGTTAATTCATTCAATGCTGCAGCAATAGTACTAAAGTCTCACAAAACGTCTATAGAATCCAGCAAGACCGAGAAAACTCCGTACTTGACTCACATTCATGGGAATAGGCCAATTTTGAATTGCTTCAATTTTAGATGAATCTACTTCTACCCCATGCTTAGATACAACGTATCCCAGAAAATCACCTTATCTTTTGCAAAAGTGCACTTCTCAAGATTAGCATACAATTTGCATCACGCAACACTTGCAAAACTTGTCTAAGATGATCACAATGTTCAGATTCAGTGCGGCTGTAAATAAGTATATCATCAAAATACACAACCACAAATCTACCAATGAAGTCTCTCAAAACATGATTCATTAAACGCATGAATGTGCTAGGTGCATTAGTAAGACCAAAAGGCATAACTAGCCACTCATATAAACCAAATTTTGTTTTGAAAGCAGTTTTCCATTCATCCCCCTCTTTCATCCTAATTTGATGGTATCCACTACGCAAATCAATCTTAGAGAAAACAGCAGCACCACTCAATTCATCAAGCATATCTTCTAAGCGTGGAATAGGATGACGATATCGAATAGTGATGTTATTTATAGCTCTACAATCTACACACATACGCCATGTACCATCTTTTTTAGGAACCAAAATTACAGGAACAGCACAAGGACTAAGAGAGACACGAATGTACCCTTTGTCGAGTAGTGCTTGCACTTGTTGCTGTATTTCTTTCGTCTCGTCGGGGTTTGTTCGATATGGCGCTCGGTTGGGGAGAGTGGCACCCGGTATGAGGTCAATCTGATGCTCAATGCCACGCAATGGTGGCAGGCCTGCGGGTACATCTTCCGGAAAAACATCGCCATAATCCTGCAAAACAGTAGACACACCAAGAGAAACAGGTTGCATGTCATTAGAAACCAAAACCTCGCCTTTGTACATCAGCACAAGAGGCATGGCTGTAGGATCCTCACTAAATTCTCTCATGTCATTTTTGGTGGCTAATATCAATAAATTAGTCACTCTCTCACTTTTCGTTATATCACTCACAGCTGTTACAATTTTCTCTCGTCCCGGTGGCTGTTCTATGTTTACTTCTGTTTTCTGACGAGACTCATTCACTATGGCCTGCGGTGACATGGGCTGCAAATTAATTTTCTTGCCCTTGAACTCCAAGTGATATGTATTGGCACGGCCATTATGTTGCACATGGCGATCATACAGCCAAGGCCGACCCAATAATAGGTGACAAACAGTCATAGGAACCACATCAAACTCAATGGAATCCTTGTATGGTCCTATCTCAAAATTCACACGTACCATGTGGCTCACCTTCATCTCACCATTATCACTTAACCACTGAATATAGTATGGATTGGGATGAGGTATATATGTCAATTTCAGTTTAGCACACAACTCTTTACTTGCAAGATTCCTGCAGCTACCTCCATCAATTATTACTTTGCAAGCTTTATTGGGGCCAACAAGTGCTTTTGTTTGAAACAGATTGCAACGCTGAGAATCCACATGTGGCTGTACACTCAATGTTCGTGGTGACACAACAATAATAGGGGCTGCCGAAGCAAAAGCATCCATGGCACCATCACTTGTATAGCCATCATCATCATCATCATTAGGATCAGCATCATCACCTGTTTCATATTCATTATCAGCATTCACAATCATTGTCTTTCTATTTGGACATTCCCTCTTGAAGTGTCCTTTGCCTCCACAAGTATGACAAGCCATGTCTCTATTACGGGCTGTAGACACATTAGAACCAGTACTAGCAGCAGGGGTAGCTGGTTTCTTTGCAGAAGAAGCTGAGCGGTTGGATATACCCTCCATAGGCGCTACAGATGGTGATGGCGCCCTGCTAGAAAACTCCCAGAATTGGGATATCGTGCCTTGATCTGAGCCTCTTCAGCTAGCTGTGATTCAGCCTCCCTTGCATGATGCAATAGCTCATTCATATTGGTGTATTGGCAATGCCTTACAATGCCCTTGATGTTAAACTTCAGTCCATGAAGAAATCGCTGCATAGTCATCTCAACAGATTCTCGAACTCGTGCACGCTGCAGCAACATCTCCATCTCCATGTAATAGGCATCAACGGTCATAGTCCCTTGCTTCAATTGTTGCAACTTGTCATAAACTGTACGGAGATAATTAGTGGGCACAAAACGAGCATGCATAACCGCCTTCATCTCACGCCATGAAAGAACAGGAAGTTCATTGTCATCTCGACGGTTATTCACAATGCTTTCCCACCAACGCAATGCGTAGCCATCAAATTCAGAGGAAGCAAGTTTAACCTTCCTATCTTCAGTGTAGTCATGCAAACGCCACAATTTTTCAATTTTGAGCTCCCAAGTAAGATACTCTTCCACATCAGGGTGCCCTCAAATTTTGGGATAGTGAATTTGGGCTTGCCCAAGCTATCATCCTCCTGAAGTGGTACACGCCGAGCACCAAGATGTGGTTGTGGCCGAGCACCCTGTCCACGGGCACGACCATTATTGCCCAGCATATGCTCATTGTCTCCATGGACACTATCATCATCTCCATGGCCGTCACGGTTGCGTTGTTCAACAGCTACCCGCAGTCCATTAACTGACGTTGTCAATTGCTGAATACTTGTCTGAAGATCAGTGACTTGTGTTTGCATAGCATTGACTGTATTTTCAGTGGCATCCACTTTCATTTGTATGGCCTGAATATCACCATCAATGGTTGGTGGATCTATCCATAATCCCTGTCAAATGATCGCGGAGAGCTTCATATTCCCTCCATGTTACAGTAGCATCATCAGCCTTTTTCTGCATCACATCAACACCACTAGAAGACATGATTAGTAGGTTAGTGCACTAAATCAAAAATCTATATGGTGGCACACTCACAACTCACTCAGAACAACAAGAAAAGGCAATCTGAAAATTCCAAAGTGAATAGCAATGCGTACCCGGTCGTAGAGATGACTAAATGCACTGATGTGACGAAGTGAATATCAGGGTATGAGAACAGTCACACGACAAAGCAGGGTATTTATAGTGGAGCTGTAGGTATGGAATCCTAACAACACCAAATTACAAAACCTATTTGCTGTTTGTGTGATACAGAAATCACCTACGGAACTCACACAATTATGGAGACAAATGTGGCACGCAACTATGTGGAAGAATTTGTTGCAATGCACTCGAAAGACACTAGCAGCTCACTAAAAACAGGCACAAGATTGCTCAATGTACGAGTGCTAATAGCAATGAAAAACAGCTCCAAACTTGTAGCAACTCTCAATAATTTTCAGGCCTCTTTTTCTCTTCTATTTTTTTTCTCTTCTTTTGTATACTCTCGTATTTTTTTTCTCTTCTTTTGTATACTCTCGTATTTTCAGGCCGTGATAGGAAATTGCAATCCGACTCCAACTAGCACTAGGAATCAACTCGGTATATGTTATTTTGGTATTTTCTGATTTATGGACTCGAAACAGAAATAGAACAAGGACTCTACTCAGAAACAACCAAAACCCTAATCCTACCCGGACCAACCCAACTAGAGATTAGGCTCGGATTGGAAAGAACACACGATTTGGTAGGGAAATTTTTTGTGGAGATTTTCTGATAAGACTCGAATAGGAAAACAAAAGAACTCGACTCGGAAACAACAACTAGACCTAAGTAAAACCCTAAACCGAGCAACTCGACACAAAAGAAAAACAGGGACGCAATGATCAACACAAACAGCAACTAGAAGAAGCAAATTGGGTTGATCTATGGCTATGGTAGGAACTAAACCTAAATTTTTTTTTGGCTTTTTCTGGATAGGAATAAAAACACAAGCTAATCTACGGGGTGGATATATGGATGCTCACCGAGGAAACCTGGAAATCTGATACCAAGATGATATGGGGTGGCCCGATCTTCTCGTTGAGCACGTCGTTGGATGATGGATAACTTGGTGTCACCGATGAACTCTCCTCGCTAGATCCCTGATGCCAATGCAGCAGCTCTCTACCCTTCGGATATTCACGACTTCACACACTTGCGCACGTAGCCGTCGACCACGAAACGGTATAATTGCAATCTACTAATTCCCAATGGAAAGAACAGATCACACTTCAATTGATGTTCACCTCTCCAGATCGATACGAATTGGAGATGTATAATTTCAGAGGAAAGCTTTCGCTGTTCAACTAGAAACTAGGGTTTTATCTAAACGTGGTCTGCCCCATCTATGGCGGCTGGACTAGCATATAAAGGGATGGGGGCGTACTGTAGCGTCGCACTGTAGCGTGCTACAGTACCGACCTGGTGCAACCCCATCTGACTCGGACTCAAACCGGTTCGACCCAAACTAGATACAAACTGACCCAAAAGGTTGGGTTCAGCCTTAAGGCACGCAGGCCTGATGTGGCGCCTGCCCATGTGTGGCGTGGTGGCCTCCCTGGCCCTTGGACGCTGCCTCCCTCTCCTCCCTCGCGTCCTCTTCAGCTTGTGTACTCCACGCCTTGATCCTCTTGCTCCAAATGCTGCAGCTCCTCGCTCCCTCGTGCTATACCTTCTTCTCCAACAAACCTGAGTATGCACACAAACAAAGACTTAGGCAGTAAACAATTCTCACTAATGAAATATTCAGATTCTATTAGGAGTGAGTTCACATGTTGTTCTAATAGCTTTGCACGAGCTCTTGTAATAGGACCAATTCTGATTTCATCATTGGACTTCTTTGCAGCAACTTGGTGATCATCATCAAGAGGTGAAGATGTGTCAAGTGTATGGATGTCCTCATCACACGTGCACCCCTCCCAGGCATCTAGGGGTATCAGTACCACTTTAGGTCATCTTTAACCACGTGCGACAATCCTAGCCATCTGGACCCCGTGGACCCCTCCTAGCCATCTTGGAGTATACGTACCCTCCTTACGTCATCTGACCCATGTGCACCCCTCCCAGCCATCTAGGAGTATCAGTACCACTTTTAGGTCATCCTTAACCACGTGCGACAATCCTAGCCATCTGGACCCCCGTGACCCCGCCTAGCCATATTCGAGTATACGTACCCTCCTTACGTTATCTGACCCACGTGCACCCCTCCCAGCCATCTAGGAGTATCAGTACCACTTTTAGGTCATCCTTAACCACGTGTGACAGTCCTAACCATCTGGACCCCCGTGGACCCCGCCTAGCCATCTAGGAGTATACGTTCCCTCCTTACGTCATCTGACCCACGTGCACCCCTCCCAGCCATATGGGGGTATCAGTACCACTTTTAGGTCATCCTTAACCACGTGCGAAATCCTAACAATCTGGACCACCGTGGACCCCTCCTAGCCATCTAGGCGTATACGTACCCTCCTTACGTCATCTGACCCACGTGCACCCCTCCTAGCCATCTAGGAGTATCAGTGCCACTTTTAGCTCATCCTTAACCACGTGCGACAATCCTAGCCATCTGGACCCCTGTGGACCCCTCCTTTCTATCTAGGAGTATACGTACCCTCGTTACGTCATCTGACGCATGTGCACCCCTCCCAGTCATCTAGGAGTATCAGTACCACTTTTAGGTCATCCTTAACAACGTGCGACAATCCTAGCCATCTGGACCCCGTGGACCCCTCCTAGCCATCTAGGAGTATACGTACCCTCCTTACGTCATCTGACCCACGTGCACCCCCTAGCCATCTAGGAGTATTAGTACCATTTTAGGTCATCCTTAACAACGTGCGACAATCCTAGCCATCTTGACCCCTGTGCACCCCTCCCAGCCATCAATGGGTATCGGTACCACTTTTAGCTCATCCTTAACCACGTGCGACAATCCTAGCCATCTGGACCCCCGTGGTCCCCGCCTAGCCTTCTAGGAGTATACGTTTCCCTTCTTACGTCATCTGACCCACGTGCACCCCTCCAGCCATCTGGGGTATCAGTACCACTTTTAGGTCATTCTTAACCACGTGCAACAATTCTAGCCATCTGGACCCCCTGGACCCCTCCTAGCCATCTAGGAGTATACGTACCCTCTTTACTCATCTGACCCACGTGCACCCCTCCCAGCCATCTAGGAGTATCAGTACCAATTTTAGGTCATCCTTAACCACGTGCGACAATCCTAGCCATCTGGACCCCCGTGGACCCCTCCTAGCCATATTCGAGTATACGTACCCTCCTTACGTCATCTGACGCACGTGCACCCTTCCCAGCCATCTAGGGGTATCAGTTCCACTTTTAGCTCATCCTAAACCACGTGCGACAATCCTAGCCATCTGGACCCCCGTGGACCCCGCCTAGCCATCTAGGTATACGTTCCCTCCTTACGTCAGCTGACCCACGTGCACCCCTCCCAGCCATCTGGGGGTATCAGAACCACTTTTAGGTCATCCTTAACCACGTGCGACAATCCTAGCCATCTGGACCCCGTGGACCCCTCCTAGCCTTCTAGGAGTATACGTACCCTCCTTACGTCATATGACCCACGTGCACCCCTCCCAGGCATCTAGGGTATCAGTACCACTTTTAGGTCATCTTTAACCACTTGCGACAATCCTAGCCATCTGGACCCCCGTGGACCCCTCCAAGCCATCTTGGAGTATACGTACCCTCCTTACGTCATCTGACCCACGTGCACCCCTCCAAGCCATCTAGGAGTATCAGTAACACTTTTAGGTCATCCTTACCCACGTGCGGACAATCTTAGCCATCTGGACCCCGTGGGCCCCTCCTAGCCATATTCGAGTATACGTACCCTCCTTACGTATCTGACCCACGTGCACCCCTCCCAGCCATCTAGGAGTATCAGTACCACTTTAGGTCATCCTTAACCACGTGTGACAGTCCTAACCATCTGGACCCCCGTGGACCCCGCCTAGCCATCTAGGAGTATACGTTCCCCTCCTTACGTCATCTGACCCACGTGCACCCCTCAGCCATCTGGGGTTCAGTACCACTTTTAGGTCATCCTTAACCACGTGCGATAATCCTAACAATCTGGACCACCGTGGACCCCCCTAGCCATCTAGGTGTATACGTACCCTCCTTACGCCATCTGACCCATGTGCACCCCTCCTAGCCATCTAGGAGTATCAGTGCCACTTTTGCTCATCCTTAACCACGTGCGACAATCCTAGCCATCTGGACCACCGTGGACCCCTCCCAGCCATCTGGGGGTATCAGTACCATTTTTAGGTCATTCTAACCACGTGCAACAATTCTAGCCATCTGGACCCCCTGGACCCCTCCTAGCCATCTAGGAGTATACTACCCTCTTTACGTCATCTGACCCACGTGCACCCCTCCCAGCCATCTAGGAGTATCAGTACAATTTTAGGTCATCCTTAACCACGTGCGACAATCCTAGCCATCTGGACCCCCGTGGACCCCTCCTAGCCATATTCGAGTATACGTACCCTCCTTAC